>ML414470.1:7596-21270 GCA_005239525.1 Nicotiana knightiana | reverse complement strand
ATTATATTTGCAACGCCCGCTTAGTCTTCTACAAGACATAGTTGAGCGTGATCAGTGCCTATTTGGATAAATAGAACCGGAAGGGGTTCCCAGTTGATCATCCTCGACCCTGATCTTCGACTGGTACTAATTATGTACATCGGACCAGGTCACCGCCGGATATTCAATTAAATTCTACTTTAACTGTCGTGATGCTACCGAACTTCGTTTGTTCAAACCTTGAGTGAAGGCCCTGGACAGCCCAATCATCTGTGACTGGGGGTAGGTCCATGTATTCCATCTAGAACTGAGATGCGAATTCCCTTAACATCTCGTTGTCCTTTTTTCACTCTGAAGAGGTCCGACTTCCTAGTCGCGACCTTTATTGCTCCAGCATGAGCTTTGATGAAGGAATCCGAAAGCATGGCGAATAAATCGATGGAACTGGGTGGAAAATTGTGGTACCATATCATCGCCCCTTTCGATAAAGTTTCTCCAAACTTTTTCAGCAAAACGGACTCAAGATCGTCATCTTCTAAGTCATTCCCCTTTATTGCGCATGTTTAAGAAGTGACATGCTCGTTAGGGTCGGTTGGTCCCATTATAGTTGGGAATTTCTGGCATGCGGAATTTTCTCGGGATGGGCTTCGAAGCCACACTTGGGGGGAAAGGCTTCTGCACGAACATCATCGGATCCAAATACTTCAGAATTGGCGATGCCCTCGGTATTTGGTCAACTTAGGAGTTGTATGTTTCTACCTTTTTGTCATTAGACTCGATCATCTTTTCACCTGACTTAATTCGCTTAGTGAGCTCCTCAAGAATTTTCATAATGATGGGGTCAGTCCCCGATTCATTGGCGTTCGATCTCTCCGGTATAGGCTCGGCCTTGTGAACAACTTCTAATCAGGCTTGGGTTCGACCCCACTTGGTGCACGGTTCTGATTTTGCAGTTGCGCTATAACGGCTTGTTGAGCCTATAACATTTCAAATATATACTGAAGGCTGACTCCACCTTCTTCTCCACCTGCGTACCTCGAAGACCTGATCGAACTTCCCTATATACACTACCTCCGGGATCAATGCTACATTTTCATTTAGGGCGACATGTGAACTGACATCGATGAGATTTGCGATTGGTACCCTTTTGAGGTCAACTTGAGGAACTTCAATCCCTGGGGCGGCTACATTATCGTTTTCCCCATGAAAACCGAGGTTGTTGTCACATTGTGTGGGTACTACTTGTGATTTTGACATGTTTATCATAAAATCAAAAACACTTACAAGAACAAGTGTAAAGCAGTGTGTGTTACCGGAATCAATATTAACAAATCACTATTATACTTAGCCCCACGGTGGGCGCTCAACTGTTTACCCTCAAAATTGGATAACAATTAAACTTATAATATGGTTTTATGGACACGTGATTTCACCCAATACCAATTGATAAATATGATGATTAATAACAAAAATTGACAATAACGTAAAGCAAACCAGTGTTTGAAATACAATCTAGCCCTCGAGCTAATGTGCCCTCGAACTGACTGATATTGTAGTATGGAGTATATAAAAATGAACTGATGAATTGATGAATAAGAGACTTTGAGCTAAAGAGAATGTTATATTGATATGCCAAAATATTTCCCTACAAATGATTAGAGCTCCCCTTTATATAATAGAGGAATTCTACATATGGTACAATTCTAATTACAGAAGGAAATCCCATGATTTAGCTAATTAACCGTTCTTGATCTGATCAGTTCCAAGATTTCTTCCATGATCTTCGACTAGTCATGGATATCTTGCCTTTCTGTTATTACGTTGTCTCCGATCTTTCTCGATGTTTACCTTGTTTGGTCTCGATTCTTATTGGTCATGATCTAGGTAGGTACCTCGAATCCCGGACTCGGTACCTTATCATCATGCCTCGATCTGATCTATAACGGGACCAATCTTCGATCCGTCCCTATGGTCTCAGTTAATCAATAAAATTGAGTAGGCCTGATTTTAACCGTATACAATATGGCATAAGTTTTTAAAAATAACTGGTCAAGAAGAATCATGACATCCCTAGTTAAATCAATGCCATCACATCTTATATACTTTTTCTCTCCCTTATGTGTCATATTTTCTGTTAAGGAATATTTTGCATTTATAATATATCATGTGTACGTCTTTAATTAAATACAAAATATTCCCTAATATTTTGAATTGTAATCTGTCTTAAAAAGAATATTATATTTCCCTATTTAGATACAACTTAACTTTCAATTTTCTACCTTACCCTTTATGCAATGATTTATAGTCACATAAATATCTCTGACTTATGTTAGTTCACAAATTTTAAAAGTCTTTCTTCCTTTCTTAAACTCCATGCTGATTCAAATACTGCTACATAAATTATGACTGAGGGAGTAAAAGAACAAATACACTTGGATGAAAAAGTTTTATACAGTCATACCTTTGTATAATAGCATATTTGTATAACAACTATTTACTATAAAATACAAGTTCTTCTTGGAACCAATTTTTGATGTTATATTTTACATCTCTATAGTAGTTATTTTACCTACAAAAGAAACTTCCATCTTTATAGCGGTACGTTCTTTGTAAAATTACCCCTCAATAATAGCCATATAGAATTTCTAAGATCACCAATAATAAGTTTAAATTTTTTAGCCTCAACCAACTGCTACTTGGACTGAGATACAAGATTCAACTGTTAAGCTCTTAGATTGCCTTCAAGGGAAAGCTATCAGACGATACCTTTTGCTGAAAGTTTGGATACAAATATCCGCCAATTCAAGCATTATATCACTAGTAAGAGACTAGAATTAGTGGAACAAGTTATAATTACATACTTCTTCCATCAAATTTAATCTTCTAGTAGCTTTAAAGTGTGTGCCTTAAAGTTTAAATCATTATATATATAGTTATGAATTAGTGAAATATTCATATCTTTTGAGTAATTAAATTTAAATAATTTTCTTATCTCTTATATGTAACACTAAGAAAATTAATTTATTGGATAATTTTGTTTATAACAGTCAAATATTTATACGTGAAATGTTTGTTATAGGTGTATAGCAATCATTCACTATAAAAGTCAAAAAATACAGGAACAAAATGTGATGACCCAAAGGTGTCATCCTATGATTTAAGAATCCATTCCGGGCTCGTTAGCCTTAGAAATATTATTTTTATTCACCTCGATTTACGTACACAGTCCGTGAATCCGGAAAGCCTTAATATGAAAATATATTAAATAATAACTTTTTAGAGTGAAATTGAATTTTTAGTTGACTTTGGTCAATATATTGAGTAAACGGACCCGGACCTGGACCCATGTTTTGGAGGTACCGAGAGATCCGTAGTAAAATATGGGACTTGGGCGTATGTCCAGAATCGAATTACGAGGTCCCTATCTCTAGAAATGAATTTTTTGATGAAAATTATTAGACTGAAATTTAAAGGAATTAAAGAAATTGATTAATGCTTGAACTCGTTGGTATTGGGCCCGTATTTTTGTTCGTGAGCCCGGTACAGGTCTATTATAACATATATGTCATGTCTGTGAAATTTGATGGAAATCGGAGTTTATTTGACGTGATTCGGACGTCCGGTTGAGAAGATAGTAATTTTAAGGCGTTCTTGAGAAATTCATGAGTTTTGATGATAAATCCGTAGTTGTAGGTGTTATTTTGGTGAATTGATCACACAAGAAAGTCCCATAGGATGTTTTTGTACTTGTGTGCATGTTTGGTTTGGATCCCTGAGGGCTCGGGTGCCATTCGGGCGATGTGCGAGTTGAGTTAAAACTCCACCAAGGCTGCTAGTGCACCAGTTCTGGTGTGCCCGAACTTGCGAGTCCTTGGCCGCAAGTGCGAGCTCGCAGGTGCGAGCGACAGCCCGCAGATGCGACCCATGACCTTTACTTCGATCTCCGCAGATGCGGACTCCTCATCGTAGGAGCGGGACCGCAGAAGCGGAAACTCGTCCGCAGATGCGGCCCCAAGGGCCCAGACCCATTCCGGAGAAGCGGACCTCCTGTCCGCACGTGCGGCAGATGTGGCCCAAGTACCGCATGTGCAAAGGTCGGGAAGTGAGTTCATTTAATTTAAACTCCAGCCCTTTTCTTCTTATTTTTAAAGGAATAGACGACCTAGGGAGATTTCTCTAAGGAAATTTCTTCCCGAAAACGTAGGTAAGTGTTCTTTAACTTGTTTCTTTCAATCTTTTACTTCTATTTACAAGAACTAAACCTAGAAATCTATGGTTTTCATGGTGAAATTAGGGATTTTGGGTAGAAACTAGGTGTTTCAAAAATTTGGGGAATTTGACCTCAATTGGGGTCGGATTCCAAAACCTATCATATATTCGGGTTCAGGGGTGAACGGGTAAACGGATGGTCCGAACCTCGAGTTTGGATCAAGTGGGCCCGAGGTCGGTTTTAACTTTTTTTGGGAGAACTTAGGAAAAACTTGATTATGCATCAAAGTTAATTCCTTTAGCAATAATTAATGATATTGAACTAATTATGATTAGATACGAGTGAGTTAGAGGTGAATTCTAAAGGAAAAGTTGTATTTGAGCAGTGAATGGCCTGCGAAATCAAGGTAAGTGTTGTGTCTAACCTTAGCTTGAGGGAATATGTATTGAGTGACTACTTGCTACTTGTTTGGTTGTTTAATACGAAGTATAGGTGTGGTGACGAGTACCTATACGTCGTGGTAGAGTCATAACATGCGAGTGAAAGTTAATTCTTATTATTCTTGATGTCTTAAAGCCTATTATCTATGATTATTGTTGTTAGTGAAATGTTGGATGATTTGAATCCGGTTCCACCGAGATGGATAATATTGTGAATATTGAGTTGAGATTGAAATGGTAAATGGTGATAGAAACTATGATGAAATATTGATATCTTGTGAAATTCCTCTTTATATGTTGTTAATGATTCTGTGACTGGTGATGAAGAGTGTAAAGCAAGAAGGGTGATACCGTGCATAATTTATTTAAATGGTGAGGAAGAGTGTAAAACACGAAGGGTTATGCCGTGCATAATTTATTTAAATTGTGAGGAAAAGTGTAAAGCATGAAGGGTGATGTCGTGCATTATTTATCTATATTGTGAGGTGAGAGTAAAAGCACGAAGGGTGATGCCATGCATTCTTATTTATAATCTGGTGAGGATGAGAGTAAAAGCACAAATGGTGATGTTGTGCGTTCTAATTATTATTTAGTAAGGCTGAGATTAAGAGCACGAAGTGTGATGCCGTGCAAGTTTCCTTTCTATTTTAATTGCTTAAATTGTTGTTGATCACTGTCTATTTCTGTCTTATTGTTTTCTCACTCCTTACATTAAATGCCCCACTGTATGCTCCCTTCCCATTGTTTGTTGTTTACTTTTCTTTATTTGTTGTTATTTCTACTAGCATGATTATACATGTCCAGGTTTTTATGTAGTGTCCTGTCCTAGCCCCGTCACTACTTCGCCGAGATTAGGCTCGACACTTACTAGTGCATGGGGTCGGTTGTACTGGTACTGCACTCTGCACTTCTTGTGCAGATCCAGGTTTAGGTCCGAGCTGAGTTCGAGTTGTAGCAGACTATTCGCGCGGAGACACGAGGTAGATCTGCCGACGTCCGTAGATTCTTGGATTCTCTTCCTTATTATTCTGTTGTTGTTTTACTTAGTTCAAAATAGATATAAATTTTCTTTTAGCCAAATACTTGTAGTAAATTCTTAGTAGTTCGTGAATTGTGACTCCAAACAGGGGGTAGCTAGACATTAGTATTAGTTTCGCAGTATCGTTTTACTATTTTATTTATTAACTTTTGGTATCGTATAATGGATGGTAGTAACATTTCGTATATGTTTTAATTGTTTTAATATCGTAACCCTCTAATGTTGTCTTGCCTAGCAAGTATTGCATTAGGCTCCATCGCGGTCCCGACGGTGGGAAATCGGGTCATGACAAGTTGATATCAGAGCACTAGGTTGCCTAGGTCTCACAATTCACGGACAAGCTTAATAGAGTCTGAAGGATCGATACGGAGACGTCTGTACTTATCTTTCAGAGGCTATAAAGTTATGAACAAGTTCACTTTTATTCAACTCTGTCGTGCGATTCTTGTTATCCCAATTCTGATTAAACTCTTATATTCTTATTCAGGCAGATGGCGAGAACACGTACCTCTTCGTCCGTTGATCAGCAACCGAATCCTCCAACAGCAGCAGCTCCTGCAAGGGGCAGAGGCCGAGGCTGAGGTGGGGGCAGAACTCAGCCTAGTGCTCAGGCAGCATCTCCAGCTGCGGAGCCCTAGATTGAACTTGATGAGGGGGCTCGAGATTAGAACGTTTCGGCGGGACCAACTCAGGTCCCAGAGGGGTTTATTGCTACCCCGGTGCTTCAGGATGCCTTGGTTCGACTAGCATGCCTTATAAAGAGTGTATCCCAGTCTAGTGCACTCCCCGGGGTAGCCGCTGTATCTCAGGCTGGAGAAGGAGTCCAGACTCCTACTACCCACACTCTGGAGCAGAGTACTCCTAAGCTTCAGACTCCAGAAGCCCATCCAGTTGGGGTAGTTCAGCCAGTTTCTGCAGCACCAATCGTTGATGGGATAGTTATGTCCTCCGGTGCTTTGTGGAGACTGGACAGGTTTATCAAGATTTTCCCTGTTCATTTCAGTGGTGCCACTTCAGAGGACCCCCAAGAATACCTTGATAGCTGTCACGAGGTTATTCGAAACATGGGTATCTTGGAAACCAATGGGGCCGAATTTGCTGCCTTCTAGATGACCGGTTCTGCCAAGAAATGGTGGAGGGATTATCTAATGACTAGAGCAGGGGGATCACCTGCTCTTACTTGGGATCAGTTTTCACACCTCTTCTTGGAGAAGTTTCTACCTATGACTACTAGAGAGGAGCGCTGCTGTCAGTTTGTGCGTCTCCAGCAGGGCAGCATGACTGTTACACAGTAGGAGACCCGTTTCGTGGATTTGGCCTGTCATGCTACTCTTTTGCTACCCACAGAGAGGGAGAGGGTTAGGTGATTTATTGAGGGTCTTGCCTAGCATATCTGATTGCATATGGCTAAGGAGACAGGGAGCGAGATATCTCTACAGCATGCGGCCAATGTGGCCCGGCGAGTTGAGGTAGTTCTTGGATTGGGAGGTCAGGGGTCAGACAAGAGACCTCGCCATTCCGGTGGATTCAGCGGTGCCTCATCTGGAGGTGGGGTTACTTTCAGTAGAGGCCATTCTATTCAGGACTTCAAACATGCCATGGTGCCCTAGGTGGTCGTGGCTCTTATTTGCCTTATTCTGATCAGCCAGCTCTTATTAGTGCACCTCCTCTCCAGAGTTTTCAGGGTGGTTATACATGTCGACAAGGTCAGTTTTCCAGCCAGTAGTCTTAGCAGCCGAAGTCTTGTTATACTTGTGGTGACCCGAGGCATATTGCTAGATATTGCCCTCGCGCGTCGGGTAGTTTCTCAATATCAGGGTTCTCGTGCTATAGTTCCGGCACCAGTTGCTGCACCACCTGCCTAGCCAGCCAGGGGTAGGGTCAGGTAGCTAGAGGTAGGGGCCAGATTGCTAGAGGTGGAGGACAGCCCGCTAGAGGTGGAGGTGTGCCTGTCAGAGGTCGCCCCAGAGACATGGTTCAGGGTGGTGGGGCCCAACAGTGATTGTATGCATATCTGGCCAGACCTGAGGCGGAATCCTCCGATGCTGTTATCAGAGGTACCATTTCAGTTTGCAATATAGATGCTTCAGTTCTGTTTGATCTGCGGTCTACTTACTCTTATGTGTCATTTACTTTTCTTCATATTTGGTTGTGCCCCGTGATTCCTTGAGTATCCCTGTTTATGTGTCTACACCCGTAGGGGATGCTATTGTTGTAGATCATGTGTATCACGCGTGTATGGTTGTTATTGAGGGTCTTGAAACTAGTGTAGACCTTTTGCTTCTTGACCTGGTTGATTTTGATGTCATATTGGGTATGGATTGACTGTCGCCTTATTATCCCATCTTGGACTGTCAGGCCAAGAATGTGACATTAGCCTTGACAAGATTGCCTCGATTAGAGTGGAAAGGGACTCTTGGTCATTCCTCCAGCAGGGTTATTTTTTATATGAAGGCTCGGCGTATGGGCGAGAAGGGGTGTTTGGCCTATTTGTCTCATGTTCGTGATTCTAGTGATGAGGTTTCTTCTATAGACCTGCCGGGGATGCCACCCGAAAGGGATATCGATTTTTGCATTGATGTGGCTCCGGGCACTTAGCCCATTTCTATTCCTCCATACAGGATGTCCCCACCAGAATTGAAGGAATTGAAAGAACAGTTGCAAGACTTGCTTGATAAGGGCTTCATTAGACCTAGTGTCTCGCCCTGGGGTGCATCAGTTTTGTTCGTGAAGAAGAAGGATGGATCGATGAGGATGTGTATAGATTACCGGCAGTAAAACAAAGTCACTATCAAGAATAAGTATATGTTGCCAAGAATTGATGATTTGTTTGATCAGCTTCAGGGTGCCAAGGTGTTTTCAAAGATCGATTTGAGATCGGGCTACCATCAGTTGAAGATTAGGGAATCCGATGTCCCTAAGACATCCTTTCGGACAAGGTATGGGCACTATGAATTTCTAGTGATTTCTTTTGACTTGACTAATGCCCCAACAACATTTATGGACTTAATGAATCGGGTGTTCAAGCCTTATCTGGATTCCTTCGTGATTGTGTTCATTGATGACATTCTGATATACTCCCGCAGTCGAGAGGATCATGAGTAGCATCTCCGGATAGCACTTCATACTTTGAGGGACAGTCAGTTGTATGCTAAATTTTCAAAGTGCTAATTTTGGTTGGATTCAGTAGCTTTCTTGGATCACATCGTATTAGCAGAGGGTATTCAGGAAATCCTAAAAAGGTAGAGGGGGTCAAGAACTGGCCTATACCCACTTCAGCCACGGAAATCAGGAGCTTCTTGGGTTTGGCGGGTTACTACCGTCGTTTTGTGGAGGGGGTCAAGAACTGGCCTATACCCACTTCAGCCACGGAAATCAGGAGCTTCTTGGGTTTGGCGGGTTACTACCGTCGTTTTGTGGAGGGGGTCAAGAACTGGCCTATACCCACTTCAGCCACGGAAATCAGGAGCTTCTTGGGTTTGGCGGGTTACTACCGTCGTTTTGTGGAGGGGGTCAAGAACTGGCCTATACCCACTTCAGCCACGGAAATCAGGAGCTTCTTGGGTTTGGCGGGTTACTACCGTCGTTTTGTGGAGGGGTTTTCATCTATATCAGCCCCAATGACTAAATTGACTCAAAAGGGTGCCCCATTCAAATGGTCGGACGAGTGTTGTCATGACCCAAATTCCCAATCCTCGGGATCGTGATGGATCCTAACACCACACTTTCTATGCAAGCCAATGTTAGAGGGATTCAATATTAAAGCAAATAAAATATAATATTAGGTCTAAATTTAACAAACAAACGAATGTCGAATAGTGTGAGACATAATAAAACGAAACTCGAAGCTAATTATAATATCTAGCTACCCAGGTTCTGGAGTCATAATTCACGAACTACTAAAGAATACTACAAGTACTTGGCATAAAGAAAATACATATGTCTGTCTTGAACCAAGTAAAATAGTAAATGAATATATGGGAGAAGACTCCAGGAATCTGCGAACCCCAGCAGATCTACATCGTGTCTTCGTGAGAATAGTATCAACTAGTACTTCAACTTAGCTCTGGACGGTACCTAGATCTGCACAAGAAGTGTAGAGTGCAGTATTAGTACAACCGACCCCATGTGCTGGTAAGTGCCGAGCCTAACCTCGACGAAGTGGTGACGAGGCTACGACAGGGCATTTATAACATAATCTGGATACAATGTATAATAAAGCAAGAAGGGAATAATAAACTAAATAAACAGTAACTTACAACGATTAATAAAAACACTCGTTTAACTATTCCACATCTCAGCTATAACCTTCCCCCACGAAAATTTCCAAGTTTCAACTTAAAATAACGGTAAAAGCAGAGTATGGAAACAATAGAATAAAAAAGTAAGTTTTCTAGTATTTATCATATAATCAGTAAAACATGAATATCCTCCCTTATTGCTCCTTGTTGCGGCGCGCAACCCGCTCCCACCTGTCCACTCTTATTGCTCCTCCCTATATATATATTGTCACGACCCAAACCGAAGGGCCGCGATAGACACCTGGTACCTTAATCAACCGAGTACTAACGTAACGTGTCTTTCTTATTACATCATGATATACTCGTGATATACAGTCCTAATAGGCCAACATGATCATTGATAAACTCAAAATATAGGCCGACAAGGTCGTACAAGTATTCGTATACATGAAATCTGTCTATAAGCCTCTAAGAGTACATAAGTGTCTTAAAGGTTGGGACAGAGCCCCTCCATACCAAACAATACACATCTAAATCATATTGATCAAACAAGCAACTTCGGAGCAAATGGAGTGCACCAACACCTTCTGATGAGCTGATCGCCTACTTGGAGGACTTTCCACCTGTCTATTGAGACCTGCGGACATGAACGCGGCGTCCCCGTGCAAAAGTGACGTCAGTACGAATAATGTACTGAGTATGTAAGGCACATAAATAAGTACATAACAGACATGGAAGAAATATAGAGTAAATGACTCAACCTGTAATTCTAGATAACTCTGTAATTCATGAAATAATTATAGTGTCATGCATATGCATATGAATGTCATGTCGTGCATAGGTACATGTTTCATAACATCATCAGGACTCTAAGGGCATCCCATCATATCATCTTGGCCCCTGTAGGCAAAATCATCAACGTATACCAGCTGATC
The DNA here is from genome assembly GCA_005239525.1 of Nicotiana knightiana. NCBI lineage: Eukaryota > Viridiplantae > Streptophyta > Magnoliopsida > Solanales > Solanaceae > Nicotiana > Nicotiana knightiana. Next base: position 10,426 of record ML414470.1, on the reverse strand, counting down.
AGGTGGTGGTGCGTATATAACGCCATAACCTTTCTCATATCCCATATATATATATATATATATATATATATATATATATATACGAGTATATAATGATATCCGATCATGGGTCAATGTACATGTATAAATATATGAAATGCATATGAAATACGTTAATAAAATCTCTCGGTACGTCATAAGTCCATTATGTCTCTGATTAATATCATGAAATAAACTTTACCAACTTACATATCTTTTAGACCCATGAACAGATGATAGAATAATACATATGGGAGAATAAGAATATACACATCTCTAAAATTTCTACGAATAGAGTAATTTATGGAAATTGTGCTTTGCTCGTTTCGCTTGTGTCATATAGATCACGCCAAATAAGTAAAGAAGGGATAGCCTTAACATACCTGCAATGATTCTCTTGACAATCCCTCACATTCTTATTATGTCATTCCTCTCAAAATTCTGTAACTTCATATCTTACCAATTTTACCCAACCATAAACGCAAAGCAGCATAAGAATGAGGACTTTAAGTGACAAGAACTGTCATAGCCCCAAATCTAACTGGCCATAATGGCGCCTATCGTGGTACTAGACTAGCCAAATTTACTAAAAATATCATAAGGTTCCCAATTAATACATAAATTATCCTATGTTTCATAATAATTTCGACTTTTAAGCATTTCAAACAATAAAAATGATCGAAACGTCTAAACACACCCCCAACATCTAGAGTCAACTGTCATGAGCATCTAAGAAGTGATACAGTCTAATATAAATTCTCTACTACAACAAGTCTGGGAGTAATGTGATGCCGAGCAGCTACCTCACAATCTCCGAGCAATGCTCCAAATGGGGTGGCTCAACTATCGCTCTGCCCCGGTACCTGAATCTGCACACAAAGTGCAGGGAGTAATGTGAGTACGCCAACTCAGTAAGTAACCAAAGCAACTAAAGACTTGAGTGCAGTGACGAGCATTTAAAAGTAATAGTTTCATAAAAACATGTGCTAGTGAAAACAAATAAAGTAATCAAAAGACTACATTTACAAAATACTTTACAAACTCCAGTTCCCCTTCTAAACATGCATAAAACATTAACTCAATGTTTATTAAAGAGACTCAGTGTAAAATGAGTGAGAAACAATGATCTCACACGGGATCGTTAGGAAGCCAAGGATTTCTCAGTTTCCTTCATCTTATTCTAGTATTTTCAATTTATGCAACACTTATGCAATTGTTTGATTCTAGCATGAGTGGCTAAATACAAATTGTGTTGGGGTTGTGTTTTAGCCATGAATATTGTTATTCAACATTAATTTAACCTTGATTATATTTCACTCAATATATGGTTGTTTCTTCAATCCTGCATTTAATTGTCTGGCCAACAGTTAGGTTCTATATACTATCTATGTTATGCTTGGGAAAGTCGCATATAGATTAGAGAAGAATTGAAGAGAGCGCGATCTTAACCCTTCAGGGGAGCGGATTTGTGGTTAGGATAGGAATATACCTAGTCACCGTGCTTAATTAAACATCGTAATCTTAGTGCGTTCTAATAGATTAATTTCATAGGAATATAGGCGTTAATCTATTAAGAATAGGCGAGTAGTGCTTCGGGAGAAGGCTATGAGAGAAATTAACGATTAATTAGCAACCATGAGTGAATTATATGAAATGGAGAGTTAATTAGAATGCAATATGAGTGGTGAATTGATCACAACCCTGGAATATTTGTCTCTACTAAATACACACAACAATACTCTCGTGACTTGATAATTAGTTCTTTCATAGAATCGCAGTATAAAATAGTTACATTCCTGGATTTTACTTTGGCTTGATTTAAATAACAATTAGAGTGATTTTGCAAGTAGTTTATGCAAGTGTATGTGGGTTCGACATTCGATTTAACATTATATTACTTGCTACGACCACGTCTACTTGCGTGTGCATTTGGGACCAACAAGTTTTTGGCGCCGTTGTGGGGGACTTGAATATAGAATACTTTCTAGTTACTTGCTTTAATTTTTTATTTCATTGAGTCTAACGTCACGTGAATTTTTCTTNCTTGAATATAGACTACTTTCTACTTACTTGCTTTAATTGTTATTTTATTGAGTCTAACGTCACGTGATTTTTGCTCCCATCTCAGGAACTTTGATTGAATGCGCAGGGTCAGAAGCCAAGACAGACTTGACGGCTTTGACCCCGAACCTGAGAGAACATTTCATAGGAGGTTGCGAGAAGCAAGAGATACAGACAATATTCAGGACTTCATCCGATTTCCTGTGAACATGGAAGAGGAACAACACATGGCTTTTCAGGAGGTGGAAATGCCCAGTATTGCTAATGTTACCTCCAACATCGTGAAGCCCAGAATCACTGGGCACTTCGAGCTGAAACAGAGCATCCAGCTACTTCATGCAAACGAGCAGTTTNACGCTTTTCCCATTCTCTCTATTGGGCGAAGCAAAGTGATGGTTGAAGGCAGAACCAGCTAATTCCATTACAACATGGAACGATTTGGCGAGAAAATTTCTGGCAAGGTTCTTCCCCTCGGGAAAGACTGCAAAGATCAGGAGTGAGATAGTCGCTTTTAAACATAAAATGGGTAAATCTTTATATTCATCATGGGAAAGGTTCAAGGGGCTACTCAGAGATTGCCCTCATCACAATCAGACAAACGAGGTGTTAGTTCACCCTTTCATTAAGGGCTCCATCTGCAAACAAAAATTATGGTAGATGCAGCAGCCGGAGATCAAGTGTTGGAGAAGAATTATGATGAAATATTTGCATTATTGAATAAATTCTCCAAAAGCAATCCAGACTGGCAAGG
>ML414469.1:21516-34655 GCA_005239525.1 Nicotiana knightiana | reverse complement strand
TAACTAACAATTACTAACAATGTGTTGTAAACAATTATGGTAAAGGTCTAAGGTTATGGTTTCTCCCGTTGGTGAACTTACTTCTTAGATATTTCTTATAACTCGATTAATTATCTTTATCAATCATGAACACTCTATCTACCATAAATCTCTCTAAAGTACTTACGATAATTTACTAGACTCACTCTCTCAAGTTACGCTAGCTAGANCACTCTCTCTCAAGTAGATACACACTAAATAGGCACAGCTAATTGATGGCCATTCAATTAGCTACAACAAGAACGTAGTTGAACAAATAGAGATGAACAATCAACCAAACTATATTAATATCACCATAAGTTTGTCCCCCAACGGGTTACACCAAAACCCTAGATTAAGAAAATTAGCTACTCATATTCATAAATATCAAATCTAAAATAACGTGCATAATTGAATTACAGAGTAATGAACTAAGGAGATAAAAATCAGTGTTTTTGCTTTGCTCAGTAGTAATCCACAAGTTTTCTTCACTTTAATGACTTCCTCTCTTCGAATCCCCCTTCAAGTTGTGTTTTTGGGGTCTATTTATATGTTTGGGATAAAGCCTAAACGTGTAGGAGACTTCTATTCCAACAGGGAGACACTTAAACTCTTCAAAAACTCGAATTTAGCCGGAACAGGGGCCTGGCGTTCGGGCCCTGGCGCCTGGATAACGCCAGGCTAAGTCAGGCGTTTGGGCTCTAACGCCTGGCTAACGCCAGGCAGGGTCAGGCGTTTGGGGTCAAACGCCCGGCTATAGCTCGGTGCACTCCTCCTCGCCTCTTGAGCGTATTTTTAATGTATTTGCATCCCTTTAGCTCGGCTTCCATCTCCAATTCACCTACCCATGAAATATACTCTATTATGCACATAAAAGTGTATTTTTATCATTAACGCACATAAAATGTAGGGCATATAACATGTTAAACCATGAATTCTAGCCTCGCATCACTTTCCTTAACACCAAGTTCCCGACATGGAAATATCGAAGGTTGTCTCTTCGATTGTAATATCTCTCAATTCGCTACTTTTGGGCGACCAACCGAACAAGGGATGCTTCACGCCTTTCATCTAACAGCTCCAGGCTTGTATTCATGGCCTCGTCGTTTGATTTCTTGGTTGCATACCGAAACCTGAGACTTGGTTCTCCTATTTCGATCGATATTAGAGTTTCGGCGCCATAAACCATCAAGAACGAGGTGGCCCCGGTACTAGACTTCGAGGTCATATGGTATGCCCATAGGATTTCGGGCAGGATTTCCTTCCATTTTCCTTTAACGTCGATTAACCTTTTTTTGAGGTTTTGGAGTATGGTTTTGTTGGTCAATTCCACTTGTCTGCTCCCACTAGGGTGGTAGGGTGTTGATAGGATCCTTTTGATCTTATTGTCTTCAAAAAACTTTCTTACTTTGCTGCCGATGAGCTGCTTCCCATTATCGTACACGATCTCGACTAGCATTCTGAACCGGCATATGATGTGGTCCCAAATGAAATCGATGACTTCCTTCTCCCTGAACTTCTCGTATGCCTGGGCCTCCACCCACTTAAAAAAATAGTCAGTCATAAACAATATAAATTGAGCCTTACTGATGCCTACGGAAGGGGGCCAACGATGTCCATTCCCCACTTCATGAATGGCCATGGTGCCAAAACCGAACGCAATAGCTCCCCGGTTTGATGAATCATCGAAGCATGTCTTTGATATTCATCACATTTTCGTACGAACTCCTTCGCATCCTTTTCCATGTCGATCCAGTAATAGCCAGCTCTATTACCTTTCGAACCAATGATTCGTCACCTAAAAGATTTTCGCAGGTGCCTTCGGGTATTTCCCTCAGAACGTAATCGGTATCTCTTGGTCCTAGACATAGCACGAGTGGGCCATCGAATGTTCTCTTGAAAGGGGTTCCGTCTTCGGACAAGCTAAATTGGTCTGCCTTTGTACGTAGGGCCCTCAATATTTTTGGATCCGAGGGAAGTTTTCCAGTCTTTAGATATTCTATATATTTGTTTCTCCAGTCCCAAGTCAGGCTCGTTGAGTTTATCTTGGCGTAGCCTTCTTCCACTACCGATCTCATGAGTTGTACGACCGGCCCCGAGTTGAAATCATCGTCCTCGACCACTGACCCCAAGTTAGCAAGGGCATCGGCCTCACTATTTTGATCCCGAGGTATGTGTTGTAGAGTCCACTCCTTGAATCGATGTAATGTTACCTACAACTTATCCAGGTACCTTTGCATTCATTCCTCTCTGACTTCGAACGTCCCATTAATTTGGTTCACCATAATGAGGGAGTCACATTTAGCTTTGATTACCTCCGCCCCCAAGATTTTGGCTAGTTCGAGACCTGCAATTATGGCCTCATATTCGGCCTTGTTGTTAGTCAATTTTACAGTCTTAATAGATTGTCTAACTACATTTCCTGTCAGTGGCTTCTATATGATGCCAAGTTCGGAACCTTTTGCGTTCGAGGCGCCATTCATAAAGAGGGTCCATACCCAAAAGAGGTCCCTGAGTTCAACAACAACGAGTATTAGGGTCGGCAAAAGTCGGCTACAAAGTAGGGGTGGGCATTCAGTATTTCGGTTCGATATTTAATAATTTTGGTTCGGTATTTCGGTGTTCGGTTTATCAATTGTGTATACCAAATACTGTACCAAAGTATTTTAGTATGGTTTGGTATTTATTATTTTGGTTCGGTACAATTTCGGTTTAATATTCGCTGATAAAGAACAACAAGATGGCAGTCAATGTACACAGTAACATAAGCACTTAGAGAATAAAATTACCAATAAAACAAATGTTCTACTAATACACTAATAGAACAATGAAGAGAAGATCTTTGATTATACCAATCACAACACTAACTTATGTTTCACTTTATCTGCAGCCAAGCAAGTTCTAAATGATTATGGCAGTCAATGTACATAGTCATTATTCAGCCGACAAAATCAAGATTTTTTGTTATTTAGACAACACTTAAAGTATCACTCAATTAACAATATTAAAAATTTCTTAACAATACAAAACACCAGTCTGACAAATCTCTAACCAAAGGGGTAAGATTTATACTAGAAATATACCTTTGAAACTATCGCAACAGCAGTCGATCTCCTTCTGTATTTGGTCTTCGTTTGCCCGAAATTTGTGAAACTATCGCCCCGCCCTAAGTCGGAATTGACTATCTGTTCTGAGGAGAGAGGAGTGACGAGTCAGTACTGACTACTGAGTTCGTTCGTGACTGAAAGGCAAATGGCCGGAGCGTTGAGCTTCGAAATAAATGAGACTTTTGGAGAGAGCTTCTGTGTAAGCCAATGATTGAATGAGGAGTGAGGAGAGAGGAGTCGGAATTGTGAGGAGTGAGGAGTCAGAAATCGGAATTGTGAGGAGTGAGGGGTGAGGAGTCGGAAATCGCCAGACGCCTAATCGGAATTGTGAGAGTGAAACCTACTGTACTGCCTAATGCTAATGGCCTAATGCCCTAATATTTAGAGTGGGCTTGGGCAGTTGTGCTGGGGCGATGGGCTGGGGCGCTGGGAATTAAATTAAAAACGTTTGGGCATGGGCGTTGGGCAGTGTGATATAGGTCCAACTTAAAAATGTCTTTAAAAATTCGGTAATTCAGTATACCGAAATTTCAAAATTCTAATACCGAGAACCGTACTGAAATACCGACTATTTCTGTATACCGAAATTTCAAAATTCTAATACCGATAATCGTACTGAAATACCAAAATACCGAATTAGACCGAGATACCAAAAAAACTGAAACTGAAATACCGAATTAATTCAGTCTGGTTCGGATATCAATTTTTCAGATTTTATGCCCGCCCCTACCACAAAGTCTGTCAAAATTTGAGATTTAGTGGCGGTACGGGGCTGATATTCAATATCGTACCCACTGATTTCCATTGTCCATTTGGCCAACCGTCCCGAGATCTCGGGCTTATGCATAACATTCCTCAACGGGTAAGTAGTCACAACACATATGGGGTGACATTGGAAGTATGGTTTTAGCTTCCTAGAGGCGCTTAGCTAAGCGAGTGCCAGCTTTTCTAGGTGAAGATACCTAGTTTCGGCCTCACCAAGTGTCCTACCAACATAGTATATTGGGAATTGCTTATATTTCTCCTCGGACCGGGACTCCACTTACCGCTATCTCTGATACTGCCAAGTACAGGTATAGTTGTTCATCTGTCTTCGGCGTATGAAGCAGCGGTGGGCTCGATAGATACCGCTTGAGTTCCTCTAAGGCCCGCTGGCACTCCGAGGTCCATGAGAAGTTATTCTTCTTTTTCAATAGTGAGAAGAATCGGTGGCTCTTGTCGGAGGACCTCGATATGAATCGCCCCAGGGCGGTTATGTGTCCGGTTAATCTTTGCACAACCTTTACATTGTCCACAACCGTGATATCTTCGAGGGCTTTGATCTTGTATGGGCTGATCTCAATTCCCCGGTTGGACACCATGAATCCAAGGAATTTACCTGATCTAACTCCAAATGCACATTTCTTTGGGTTCAACTTCATATTGTATTTCTTTAATATGCTGAAGGATTCCTGCAAATGTTTCAAATGGTCCTCTGTTCGCATGGACTTAACCAACATATCGATGTAAACCTCCATTGATTTTCCTATTTGTTCCTCGAATTTCCATTTTACTAGGCATTGGTAAGTGGCACCGGTATTTTTTTATCCGAATGGCATCATGTTATAGCAGTATGTGTCGTACTTGGTGATGAAGGAGGTTTTTTCCTGATCACCCGGGTCCATCCGTATTTGATGGTACCCGGAGTAGGTGTCGAGAAAAGTGAGGACCTCGTGGTCGGTCGTGGCATCGATCATGCGATCGATGTTTGCTACACACATTCTTTATTTATTCCTCTTTTTAGGGACTACCACTATGTTTGCTAACCAATCCGGGTATTTAACCTCCTAAAGGGGCCCTATTTTAAGGATTTTAGATACTTTGCCCTTGATGAAAGCATGTATGACCCGGGACTAGGTTCTCCTCTTCTGCTTGACCAAGTGAAACTTCGGGTCCAGGCTTAGCTTGTGAGTGGTTATTTCCAGTGGGATCCCTGTCATATCGAGGTGGAACCAAGCGAAACAGTCTTCGTTAGCTATAAGAAATTGAATGAGTTTTTTCCTAAGCTCGGGGTTTAACTCTGTGGCCAAGTATACCTTTCGATCGGGCAAGTGTTCACTTAGTACGACTTGCTCCAGTTCCTCGACCATTGAATTTGTAGCGTCGGAGTCATCGGGGGCTATGAAAGATCTGGGGACTCCGTAGTCGTCGTCCTTGTCTACCCCTCGTTCCTCCAATTCTGTCCCCGTTGGTATCGGTGATCGCTATTTGGCCCCATCTTTGACCATCCGATTTGGATCCTCCGATGTTGAGAGTGTGGATGCCGGGTGATCTCGGCCAATTTCACTCCTCTATTTGAGGATATGAAAACGGTCGATGCAATAGTAATACCTAACAAGAGTTGGGGTCGAATTTCACAGGGAACTATATGAATGGGTGTTAGTAGTATATATCTTAGCACGTGGGTTTGTATATCTAAATTTTCACTTCCGCAATAATTGGTTTTGTTTGGAAATCTTAATTAAACTACGATTATGATTGAAAGAATGAAACTAGGAAAATATTTTTGGTTATTTTTTAAATGATATAAAAGGCCTAGGGCTATGACCTTCGCCTAGGTGTTTGCCTAATGAGTTGTAAATTTTAAAGCTTGTTTTATTAGTCGGGGTGTATTATAGCTATCAACACTCAAGTACCCACTCACTACCTTTCGGTCAGAGAGTGATTTTGCCAAATTTGACTTTCTCAAGTCAAATGGGTATTGAACAAAACAGTTGATAATAAACTCAAGTCGATTTTTGCTATCTCTAGGTTCAACCATTTAATTGGGCTTATCAATCTCTCGATTGACCCAGTTTCTTGCTAGACAAATTTTTCTAGACTAAGTCTCTCTTTCTCAAGTAGAGACCAAGTCAAATAGGCATGAAATAATGCTTGCAACCATTAATTCTTCAAATAAAAGCAAGAACAAGGCTAGATAATCAACACCCAACCATAAACAAATAATAAATCAAACACCATTAAGTTTACACACTAGGGTTGGGTCACAACTCTAGTGAAAATCTAGCTACTCATGCTTAAATTTGAAGAAAAGAAGAAGAAGTGATAATTAAACCCATATTGATAATTAAAATGATGAAATAAATATTCAAGAGCTCAAAATGGAAAAAACTACTAAAAAGAGTAAAAGAAACCGTCTAGAGTGGCTGCTGATGTCAAAAGTTCACCTAAAAAAGTGAAACTCTTCTATTTATACTGGGCTGGAATTTTCGGACAAAAATGCCCTTTCAGAAATTTTGTGGCTGCTCAATTACATGTGCGGTCAACACTTTGCTTCAGCTTCACAAGGTTGGAAATCTGCGGCCGCTTAATAATAAACTGCGATCGCACTGCCCTCTTTTTGCGGTCCGCACAAATGTGACTGCCGCCGCGTGGTTGTTCTTCTGCGGACGCACAATAATTGTGCGGTCCACACTTTTGTTGAACTTGAGATGCAGGTTCTCTGAACTTTTGCTTTTACCCGGCTTCTACGGTCGCACGTATCATGTGCGGACCGCACTTTTCACACTTCTTTGATGGGCGTTTCTTCATATCCTGCGGCCGCAGATGATAATCTGTGGTCCGCACTTCTGAGCTTTTGTGCCTGTTTTTGTCCTTGAGTTTCAGATCGCTCCTTCTTGAGTTGGATTTCATCTTGGGAGCTCATCTTCCAATATTCCTGCAATTAAGCACGTTTCATCAGTTTACAGTAACACAATTAAGCACTTTTGGACTAAAACGAAAGCAAAATAGTGCTAATAAATAGTCAAAATTCCCACTTATCACCGGGATCACCTCATCGACCGTGAGCATCTCCTTGACGGCCGGTTGTTCCCCATAAACTGTTTTGATTCCTCAGGTTGTTGGGAATTTCATCACCTGGTCGAGGGTACTGATCTCATGTTGTGAATCCATGGGTGAAAGCCTGAACGGCCCAATCATCAGCAACCGGTGACAGGTCCATCCGTTCCATTTGAAATCGGGATACGAACTCTTTGAGCCTCTCATTATCCTTCTACTTTACTTTGAAAAGGTCTGGCTTCCTGGTCTCGACCTTAATAACCTCGGCGTGTGCTTTTACGAAGGAATCTGCAAGCATAGCAAACGAGTCAATAGAATTAGGAGGTAAGTTGTGATACCATATCATAGCTCCCTTTGGCAGGGTCTCCCCGAGATTTTTCAACAAGACAGACTCGATCCCATCATTCTCCAGGTTGTTCCCTTTGATGGCACATGTGTAGGAGGTAACATGCTCCTTTGGGTCGGTTGTTCTGATGTACTTAGGAATCTCGGGCATGCAGAACTTCTTAGGGATCAGCTTTGGAGCCGCGATTGGAGGAAAAGGTTTTTACACGAACTTCTTGGAATCCAGGCCTTTCAATATCGACGGTGCTCCTGGGATTTGGTCGACCCTGGAATTGTAAGTTTTCACCTTTTTGTCATTAGCTTCGATTTTCTTCTTCCCTGATTCTACTTGTTTTATCAGTTCCTCGAGCATCTTTATGATCTCGGGTTTAGTCCTTGATTCATTTTCATTCGGCCTCTCTACAACCGGTCCATCCCTATGGGTGACTTCCCGGGACAGATCGGGTTCAATTCTGCTCGGTACGCGGCTTTGGTTCTGAAACTAGGCTATCGCTATTTGTTGAGCCTGCAACATTTCGAAGATCACCCGTAAATTGATCCAGTCCCCTTCAATATTTTGTATATTTTAAGCTTCCGATCGGGCTCCACCACGGACACTATTCTCGGGGTCGATAGGCAAATTTGTGTTGATGGCCACATGCGAGTTAGTGTCAATCGGGTCCGCGACCGAAATTCCGATGGGATCAATGGGCAGTACCTCGTCACTGGGCAATATGTTGTTATTTTCACTATGATGGACAGACTGACTCATTGTCAACATATAGGGGTGCTGATTGAAAGTTCGACATTTTGAGCTTTAACCTGAAATTAGAGACACTTCAAAGAACAAGTGTAAGGTAGTGTGTGTTATGGAAATTTGTATCAAATAACCACTATTATCCTTAGCCCCACGGTGAGCGCCAAACTGTTTACCCTCAAAATCGGATAACAATTGAATTTGTAAGTGATTTTAAAGATATGCAGATTAACTTGACACAAAGTGATAATTAAGTTGCAATTGAAATAAACAATGATAAAGTAAACTTAAACCACACAAATTGGACAATTTCAGTCTTGGATAGTTAGTCACCCTCGAGCTGGAAGCACTTCGATTAGTATCAAGATACAGAAGAATAAGAGCTTAAAGAGAAAAATAATAATGTATTGCTTTGGAATGCGTGTTACGATGTGTTAAATGAATTATTATACCCCCTTTATATAGTAGAGGAGTCCTACTTTAGGTACAATTCTATAAAAGGTAAAAAAATCTCTTGATTTGCTGATTTCCGGTTCCTTATTGATACGTGTTGAGATTCTCGCCGTAATATCTGACCGGTCACGGATACTTCGGTCTTTTGTTGGCTATGCTAACAAAGTTTCTTCGAACTCTTTCGAGGCTAGGACCGATTCTGGAATCACGGTCTCGATATTCTCGAAGGCAGATGTTCTGCCTCCGGGCTCTAACCCGGTAGGACTTGGGGTTAATCTTTAGTCCTTTATTGCCACGTTTCGAGCCTGACCTGCCATGTCATAAGCGAGCTCGATTTTGACCGTATACAAACTCCAAATATCATTCTTCTTTTATTAAAAAATAAATTAAATTATATCTATATTTTCGAGCTCACATCCTCAAGGTCAAAAATCGTGAAAGTTTTCTAAAATTCGTGTGCAGAGATTCATGATGTTTATATCCAAAACATTACCTCAAGGTCAACATTAGGATATGTACAAGTCCTGTTAAAAGTCAAATTTGGACTATATCAAAAGTAGCCAAACAGAAAGAATATTTCATGAGAGGAATCTTGGTTGACAATGTCAAAAAATAGGAAGAAAAAGAATATGTAGGAACATCTTTTTTAAACGGATTAATTTAGTATATTAAAAAATACGTGCCATGTGGAAAAGCGAATACTCTTTTTGAAGATCGGATCTGATAGGAGACTACTTTTAATCGGTTTTTATTCTCTACAAACCGATCACTACAATTGGCAGAAGCTAGTCAGAGAAATAACACGTGTCAGATTATAAATCTTCCACATCATCACCTTGCTACACCGCCCAATGTACCCGCAGTAGTCAATCTTATTCACCTTCTTCTATTTAAACCTTGTTCTTTCCGCAATTCTCCCAATTAAAATCTCACTTTTCAAAAACATTGACTGCTTGTTCGAAAGAGAGGTAATTAGTTTAAATTTTCTAATTCAAAACTTGCTTCATTCTGCAGCTTTTATTTTTTCTCGACTTTTGATGTTGTTTTATGTGTAAAGATTGTTAATAACTTAATACCAATGATTTCTTAATTTTTCAAGAATGTTTAATCCTTTGGCAGTAATTCAGATTTTTTGGCGGAAGAGTAGTTTCAGCTTTGCTTCTATTTTAACATATAAAGAGAATTAAATACTTATATAAAGTAGCAAACTTGGTCTGATTTCTATGGTTCTTTTGTATTTTTCTTATTGTTGTTATCACACGGGCCAAGCTGGTCTAATTTTCTAGTTCACTTGTTTGTATTGTGAAAGAACTTACTCTGACACCACTTTTTCTATCACTTTTTGTAGATTTGATTTGATTTTTATTTCTAAGTATACTGCCAAAGTTGGGAATTTTTTTTCCAGGTTTCTTGCATCTGCTTAATCTTAAAGCGATAATTTTGTTCCTTTATCTGTTTATAACCCAGTGATTCATGTCTGTGCTATGCTGCAAATCTGTAAATCTTTTACGTGTCATTTATCTATGCAACTCTTTAGAGGTCAATCCAAGATCTAAAGGCAGAGGATGTACCATTAAATATGTATGCATTTTTTTAAATTTTTCTTTGAGTTTTCCATATACATATATTGTCCAAGTTTGAGGTCGTTGGGTCCGTGCTCTGCAACTATTCGGAATGAGAAATTTAGTGCAACCTTTAGTAGAGTGGAAGTGGTTTAAGTTTTTCTGGCTCAGAAAATTACATGACTATCTTTCGCGTATTTAGACCCCACTAGTGGGATTTTACTGGGTTGTTGTTGTTGTTGTTGTTGTATCTTTCGCTTATTTCTCTCTTAATCCACGTGTGCATTAGATCAAATTGGACACCGTGGTTTCCTATAGCTAACTTTAACTTTTTTATGGATTGATGCTTACTTGATTGATATATGTTGACTTATTAATTGGAGGAGAATGGATACAAATGATTCATATAGTAGAATACAACTAATATAGGATTCAGATATCTTGATTGATGTATGTCCAACTCATTCATTAGAATGTACTAGACAATTTGATTGTGCAGATAACTTGTGTAATTCCACAAGAATGTGGTGCAAGCTTACTGGGCATCTCGTATTTCTAACTTGTTTCCTGTTTTTGTCCCTTAACCAACTTTTCTCTGCATAATTTAGTGATTCTGTTTTAGGTGTTATTACTTTTTGGTCTTGTGACTTATGTGTGCAAATTTATCAGAGGTCAAATTTGTGTTGTTTGTCCTGGAAATTTATTATCCAAAATGGAAATGACACTGTGGTTATCCTGGTGGATAGTAGCTTTTAAATCCGTCCATCAGTGGTTGAACCGTTAATGGAATCATTGTTGGTGATGGACCAGGTGAAAGAAAGTCTGTAGAGAAGTATCTGTATAAGCTTCAGCATGCAAGTCAAGAAAGAGTACATCCCAGGAATAAAATGATTTTAAACAAGAAGTTTGGTTATAGTCTTATATTTCTCGTCTTCTTTAAAGGGTTTGAGTACTGATAGACAGGAACAGCTAAAGAAGAAAACTAATCATATCTTAGATGATCAACCTTGATTGGCTTTGTGTATATCCTTGAATTCGTGCATCTCTTGTGTAAGTTGGTTTCCTCAGGTAGTTTCCTTAGTTAGTTTGAGCATAAGATTGGGGAAAATAATAGTAATGAAGTGACTTAAATTTGATTGACGTCATAAAAGGTGTTTCCAGTAAACCATGAAATATTTGACCACTCGGATTCAATCTATTGGTTTTGCAAGTACCAAGAATTCAGAGATTTTCCTATTCCTTTTACTCTGTTGCACTTTTTGCTTTTCCTTGAGGCTGATATGATCTGTAATTCTGTCTCAAATTCACAGGAACAACTTTGTGTGTCAGAGACTTTTGATTGCTAGATATTACCCTTCTTTTTATTCTGAAGTACTTCACTTTCTGTGAAGATGCTTAAGGTCCCTCCCCATCAAGTTGCAGGACACGAAGCGGTCAATGGAAAGCTGGGTCCCCTCGTGGATGAATCGGGGCGCTTCTACAAGCCTTTGCAAGGCGATGAACGAGGGTCCAATGAGGTTGCATTCTATATTTCATTGTCTCCTAATAGTGGGATCCCGGAACACATCCAAAGATTTTTCCCCACCTTTTATGGCACTCAACTTATAGAGGCATCTGATGGATCTGGCTTGAAGTCTCACTTGGTCTTGGAAGATCTTGCTCGAGGTCAAGTCAACCCGTCAATTATGGACGTTAAGATTGGTTCAAGAACCTGGGCCCCTGAGGCATCCCAGAAATACATCGAGAAGTGCTTAAAAAAGGATCGAGAATCATCAAGCCTTCCATTAGGATTCAGGATATCGGGGTTGCAAATCTTTAGAAGCAAAGAATTAGGGTTCTGGAAGCCGGGAAAGAAAGCTGCTCAGAAACTCTCTACAGAGGAAGTCAAGTTAGTCCTAAGAAGGTTTGTTTCCTCAAACACATTAAATGACTTGGATCTGGAACCAGACTGCGCTCTCGCGTCAACTGTGTATGGCGGCTCCACTGGCATTTTATCTCAGTTATTAGAGCTGAAAGCATGGTTTGAGGATCAAACTATATACCACTTCTATTCTTGTTCAATTCTGATGGTCTTTGAAAAAGAGCTGGCAGTGGTAGGAAGCAATCCAGGTGCTCAAATCAAGCTGATTGACTTTGCTCATGTTTACGAAGGACGTGGTGTTATTGATCATAACTTCTTGGGGGGTCTCTGCTCGTTGATAAAGTTCATTTCTGAAATTCTTACTGCTCCTAATGAGTGCAAAACAGAAGTCTCCGCAAAAGATGGTCAGAAGAATCTTATTAACACTGATAATGGCGTTGTCGCTGATCAGGAGAACCTTGTTAACTCTGATAATGGCGTTGTCGCTGATCAGGAGAACCTTGTTAACCCTGGTATTGGCGTTGTCGCTGATCAGGAGAACCTTATTAACTCTGGTAATGGTGTTGTCGCTGATCAGAAGAACCTTACTAGCACTGATAATGGTGTTAGCTGAACCACTTACACACTTGGGAACCATTTAGCAGCATGGGTTCCAATCACACCATAATTTTCCACTTACACGCGGTTTTTAAGATTTATTTGAAGTGTAAAGACAAGCAGCTACATTTTTTATTTGACTGACTTGATGTTGCAAGCATAATTCTATAATCATTCTTTGAGTGATACTTTTTGCATATTTGAAATTTTCAAGTGCTCAAAATGATTAAGTTATTTAATCATGGGAAAAATCATACGGATGTTACATGAAAGGTGGTTTGGGATTGTTATACAATAGCTGGTCAGATTTAATATTTTCATACATTGATATATATATATATATATATATGGCAGAATAGCCTGGGAGATACTTGTACTAGTTTCAGATTGTCATCCCGGTTCCTCTACTCCATAAAATTCATCCAAACACATCAACTTGATCAAAATAAGACTTTTAAACCTTTCTGACCATTGACCGAGCTTATGTGGTATTTTTATGGTTGAAGTGGACAAAATGAGTGACTTACACGCACATTCGGTGCGTGAGTTAATAATTTTTCTTTATTAAAAAAATAAAAATAAAAAATAAATAAATAAAAGAAATACTATTATAGTTCCCCTCCACCCTTCTCTGTTCTTCT
>ML414468.1:105555-153922 GCA_005239525.1 Nicotiana knightiana | reverse complement strand
TATATTACTTGTCGACCACGTACACTTGCGTGTGCATTGGGAAATCAACCAACAATAAGCAACAGTGTTAAGCGCTTCCGCCCAAAATGTATTTGGAAGTTTAGCTTCTGAAAACAAGCATCTAACTCTCTCAACTAGAGTTCTATCCATCCTCTCTGCCAAACCATTCAATTGAGGCGTCTTGGGCGGAGTTTTCTAGTGACAATTTCCTTGTTCCTTGCAATAGTTATCAAAGGGACCACAATATTCACCACCATTGTCAGTGTGAATACATTTTAATTTCTTCTCCGTCTATCTCTCATCTAAGGCCTGAAATTCCTTAAACATACCAAGGGCTTGATCTCTGTATTTCAAAGGATACACCCAGAGCTTACGAGAATGATCATCAATAAAGGTCACAAAGTAAAGTGCGCCACCTTTTGACTTTACTTTAAAAGGACCACACAAATCAGAGTGCACTAGCTCCAATAAATTGGGCTTTCTTGAGGGAGGATGGCTATGAAAGGAAACCCTTTTTTGTTTTCCTACTAAACAATGGATACACCTTTTCAGCTTTGCTTGTTTCACTCCAGAAAGCTAACTTTTCTTAGGCAAACACGTAATCCTCTTCTCGCTCATATGACTCAATCTTCTGTGCTACAATTCTGATAAAGTGTCACTTTCCACCAGATTTATGGATTCATTAAGAATAGTGCCCTGTGTCACATATAAATTACCAGACTTGACTCCTCGAGCCACCACTACCGAGCCCTTGGTGAGCTTCCATTTTCCATTAAAGAGGGCATTATGGTAACCTTCATCGTCTAATCTTCCTGCGGAGATCAAATTGAAAGGAAAGCCTGGAGAATGCTTGACATCTTGAAGAACTAATGTTGACCCATTATTAGTTTTCAAACAAACTGTGCCAACACCAAACACCTTAACTTCACTGGCATTGCCCATCATTAACACTCCAGAATCAACATGAGTTTAAGATGAGAAAAAATCTTTTATTGGTGTGACATGTGAGGTATCTCCAGAATCTACTATCCAGCTCGTCTCATGGGATACCAAATTGATGACATTTTCATCATAAGCAAAAAGAAGGCCATCTCGAACAATAGCTGCAACATTGTTCTCGTTATTTTCAACTTTTTTTCCTTCTCTAATGTCTTGCAACCACTTGTGGCAAAACCTTTTGATGTGTCCTTTCTCACCACAATGGTTGCATGTAATATTATGGTATTTGGACCTTGACTTACTTCTACTTTTACCTCTATTCCTCGAGCCTCTTGTTCTATATTTCCCCCGGTCTTCTGTAACCAAGATATTTTCTTGTGAGGACTATCCCTGAGATTTTCATCTTACTTACTCGTTCAACACACCACTCTTGGCATATTCCATGATCACCTTGCCTCCAGGAGCTGAATTTGTCAAAGAAACACGAAGAATTTCCCAAGAGTCTGACAGAGTATTAAGAAGCCAAAGTCCTTGTATCTCATCATCAAAATTAACTCCCATTCCAGACAGCTGATTAAGGACGCCCTGAAAATCATTTATGTGATCAAGGATAGGGTTGCCTTCGCTTTAGCAGGAACAACTTGTTGTTCTTTTTGAAGCATAAAGAGTCTCTAGCTTTTCTCACAATGATCTCGCATGTGTCTCGTTTACAATATGGTTGCAAACATTATCTTCAACCCATTGTTGTATATATCCACATACTTTTTGGTGCTCAAAATCCCAATCTTCATCAGATATACTCTCGGGTTTATGAGCTGCAAAAATGGGTAGATGCATCTTCTTCATGAACAACAAATCTTTCATCTTGCTTCTCCAAACATTGTAATTTCTCCTTTAAACATACCATCTTGCTCATATTCGCCTCCATTACGTAACAATTTGGATAAATAACCAAGGCTCTGATACCATTGTTATGTCGAGGAAGAGGCAAACCCGAAACTAAAGAAGATAAAGAACACCAAATTTAACGTGGAAAACCCTTCCAATCGAAAATAAAAACCACGGGATCACAAAGATCCAAAAATCTCCACTATAATAATAAGAATGTTACAAAAGTTCTCAAAATTTTCTATACAACAAGTTCCAAAAACGGAGCAACAATAGCAACAAGAGCAATGACAAATCAATTGAAAAAGAAGAGAGGTCACAAAACTAGAGTTGTTGTTCTGGGCTCAAAATCAGATGCTACGGGTCTCCAAATCCGATATCCACAAATCAAATCTAATATCAAGATGTTACGAACACTCAATCAAAATTTCAGCCCGATCCAACGGTTAACGAATAGAAAAACGTAATTTGAAGTTGGCTGGTCGGAATAAAAATCTGCAGCAAAACAAATTCTTTTTCTCTCTCTTCTCTCTTGATGAAAGCTCTCTCAAAAACCAGTCTTATGTGCTTAAGTCTTTTAAACACTTGTACCGATGAGCATAAATCTTGTTTGAAATTTTGCCTCCCACAATTACTTTGCTTTTGACTGCTCCACCCTCTAATTAATTTCATAATTTATCTGATCAATTGACGACATTTGGTTATTAAATTCTGATGGATCTGGTTGTATTTACCTTTCAACATGTGTTGTGTGTGTATCGTGTCTGTGGTTAGTATATTATATACTGTCAAAACTATTTATAATTGTCTCATTTGTTTCGAATATTTTTGAATGTTATAGCGAAGTGTTGTTATAGAAAACATATATTATAGCATAACATGAAAATTGATTTCGGAAAAGCTTGACTTTTATAGTGAAGTGTTGTTATATAAGGATGCTGTTATAGAGAGGTCTGATTGATATTACAATGCTCACCTATTTTTCTAAGATTGAAAAATAATACATAGATTTTTTTTGGGCTCTATGTTTAGTACTCGTATTAAAGTTTTTGTGTTTCTTTTTCCTTCTCTATGTTCAGTACTCGCATTAAAGATTTTGTATTCAATATTTGTATTGAGGTCCATTAAAGAGAAGTTATCCTTATTAATTTTATTTATTCACAAGATGCAAACCCGAGAGCTCTAATTAAGAGTGATAGAATTCAAGGGTCCCCCAAACTATATAGAGAACCAGGTTCTCTATCAGTTTCCATATATTACACACACATAGAGCAGAATGTAAATAACACTGAGAGTTTTTATGTGAAAAATTTCCAGCTCAACGGGACTAAAAACCACGACCTACACTTGTAAGATTTCAACTTCACTACTGAGAAACTTTCAGATTACAACCTATGTTGTAACGACCTGATCGGTCGTTTTGCGTATTCGAAACCCGTTCCCCTAAATAAGACTTCCTGTAGTGGCTTTAGTGATTCATGACTTGTGGGGATGGGTGGTTCGGGATTCGGAAGTGTATAGGGTAATATAGGAACACTTGGTTCCTTAAGATTTGACTTTTAAGGCCAAGTTTGACTTCGATCAACATTCGAAGTAAACAATCTCGGAATCGAGTTTTGCCAATTCCAGTAGCTTCGTATGATGATTTCAGACTTGTGCGTATGTCCGGAATGGGTTTTGGATGACCCGGGAGCGTTTCGACGCCAAATAGCAAAAATAGAATTTCCTTAAGTTCATAACTTGGTTTGGAATGCGTTTTTGAGTTATCGAGGTCCGAACGGAATTTCAAGACCGGGAATAGTTCTGTTATGTCATTTATGACTTTCTTGAAAAATTTGGCGTCATTCCGAGTAATATGGGTTGGTTCGGCCCATTGAAACCGAATTCAAGAACTTGAATATTCTTAAGTTTGATTCTAGGGGTTTTGAGGAGTGATTTTGAGTTTTAGCGTGGTTTTGGGTGTTACGAAGGCTCGAGCACGTCCTTAATATGATTTAGGACTTGTTGGTATAATTGCACGAGGGTTTGGGTAGGCCCAGGTGCCTCCCGGACACCAAACGGGGCCAAAAACCAGCAGTTTCAGCTGCTGGTGCACCAGGTCTGGTGTGACCGCATATGCAGTTGCCCAGATCGCAGGTGCGAGACCGCTCCAGCTATCGAGGCCCCGCAGGTGCGACTCCCAGGAGGAAAGTCCTACCTTCACAGGTGCAGACCCTTCTCCGCAGGAGCGGGTCTGCTGGTGCAGAATTCTAACCGCAGGTGCGATCCCCAGGCTCCTTGCCAAAATCCGCAGGTGCGACCAATGGCTCGCAGGTGCGGTCCTCGAGCCGCATGTGCGAGGTCACTGAAGGCAGTGAGCCTATTTAATTTGGGACTTAACCATTTTTCACCACTTTCTTCTCCTCCATTGGCGATTTTGAGAGCTTTCAAGAGGGTATTCGGCCTAGCTACAAAAAGGTAAGTAATTTCCATTTAAATGTTAGATTATTACACTAAATCTTAGGTATAATAACACCTAATTAGTGGAAATCAAAGGGGTTAGGGTGAAAACTTAGGGTTGATGAACTTTAGAGAATTTCACCACTTTTCTACCATGAAATCATGTAAGAACTATATATTAATGACCCTTAGGCTATGGGTGAGTGTTTTCTTCGAAAATTTCCAGAATCCGAGCATGTGGGCCCGGGGGTGTATTTTGGGATTACTTCAAGAAATATGAATTAGCTAAGCTAGTAAGAGAATTTCATACTTTTGAGTGTATATCAACGTATTTATATAATATTTGACTAGTTGCAAGTCCTCAGGTGTAGAGTTTGGAGTTTCGGGCGCGTTCTTGGCCCGGGAAGTAGGTTCTACGCGAGGTGAGTCTACTTTCTAACCTTGTAAGAGGGAATTGTCCCCATAGGTAATTATAAATGATTGAATTGTCCTTATTTGCGGGGGATACGCACGCACGAGGTGACGAGAGTCCATGCGTAGCTACTACTATGTTATGTTGGGTAGTCTTTAGGACTCACAAGCATGCTTATATGCCTTACTTGTATCCCTGCATGTATTCCTAGTCGATTATTATCCTTTAAACTATCATGAGAAAAATGGAAGGTTACATTAAATCTTGTTGTTGCCATGATTCTTGTTTTCCAAGTATGAACTCCATATTTCCTGAATTTCCTGACAATTATGTGTATGTATACGAGCACCCGTGTCGTATGTATGATTCGTGATCGGGGTGGCCTTATATTATGTCAACCGCGTCGCACGATCGATTCGCGAGCGGGGTAGTAGATGCATCTATGGTTCGATTCGTTCGACCCTTTCAGCAGTGCACATTTAAATTTCCGCGTCGCTTCGACCGTACGCCTCGGCATACTATATTCTATGTATTTGACTGAGAGTCTTATTAATATTTTCAAATGAATTATTCTATGTGGTAGGAGTTTTGGACTTGTATTAATGTTGTTATTTGACACTTGCGGTAGGTGGTAGTTCACATACTTGATATTTCATGTCTACTTGATTTCCATAATTGCTAATCCTGATTAAACCTGTTTAATTATATTATTGCTAATGACCCTAGTGAGTAATACGTCTACCTCTCGTCACTAATTCTTCGAGTTTAGACGGGATACTCACTGGTTACATATTTGTTTATATGTACTCATGCTACACTTCTATACTTAATTGTATAGGTTCTGAGTTTAGTGCATCTAGTTATCATACCGGAGCGCGATTGTGAGATTACTTACTGGAGCAGACTACATGGTGAGCTGCTCTTCTCGACGTTCCTCAGCAGCACTATGGAGTTTCTATTATTTTTGAATATTTGTGTCTACCCCTTTCAGACAATTGTATATTTATTTTATCTACTTTGTATATTCCACTAGTCGCCTGTGGACTTGTGACACTAGGTCTTGGCGTGCGTAGTTGGTTTTTCTAATATTTTTGGCTACACTACATATGTTGGCAAACGATCTTTCGAGTGCATTTAATCAAGTTGCATCACTTGACCGTAGTATTTAAATGATTTCTAAATCTAAAATTTGTCAAACACTTAAATATTTAAATAAGTAAAGTAATCTCGCTAGTAAACTGATGCTGGCTTGCCCGACTCCGGTATTGGGCGCCATCACGACTTGAGTTGGAATTTGGGTCGTGACAACATGGTATCAGAGCTCTAGGTTCACGTAGGTCTCACAAGTCACAGGCAAACCTAGCAGAGTCTTGCGGATTGATACGAAGACGTCTATATTTATCTTCGAGAGGCTATAGGGTGTTAAGAAATCTCCCTTTATTCTTATTCTATCGTGCAGTTGATAGTATTACTAAATTTCATTCTTCTATTCTCTCACAGATGGTGAGGACTCAGGCAGCTGATATTCCAGACTCGAGAGATGTCGCTACCCCCGCCGTCCGAGGCCGTGGCCGAGGCCGGGGAGGGCACCGGCCCGAGGTAGGGGACGAGGGCGTCCTAGAGTTGCTCCATTAGCACATCCAAAGGATCCCATCATCGAGGAGCAGGGAGAGGTATCTCCAGCAGATCCTGCCCCAGTAGATTTCATGACTGCACCAGGCTTTCAGGAGATCATGGGCCGTATGATGCGGTTCATGGACACTATGACCCAGGATGGTTTATTTCCAGCGGATCCTGCTACTTCTCAGGCGGGAGGGGGAGCTCAGACCCCTACCGTCCAGGCCACAGGTCATGCAGCGACAGTATATCAGACTCTGGGTACTCTGCCCCTGGGTGGCGCACAGCCATCAGTAGCAGCACTAGAGCTCAGACCGGCTACGACGGCGATCCGCAAAAGCTACTTAATAGATGGACTCGATTGCACCCTCCAGTCTTCGGAGGTGAGAAAGGAAAGGATGCCTAGGACTTTATTGATAGGTGCAGGTACACACTACACAACATGAAGATTTTGGAGTCCCATGGAGTCGACTTCACTACTTTCCAGCTAGAGGGCAGGGCCCACACATAGTGGCAATCATTTATCCTTGGTAGGCCAGCAAGTTCCCCTACTATCACATGGGAGCAGTTCACTCAGCTGTTCTTGGACATGTATATTCCACCCTCCGAGAAGGAAGAGCTGCGGTACCAGTTTGAGCAGCTGGAGCAGGGGTAGATGTCAGTGATAGACTACGAGGCCAGGTTTTCAGAGTTCTCTCGCCATGCCCTTATGATTCTTCCTACAGATGCTGAGAGAGTGCTGAGGTTTGTAGCTGGATTGAACTCAGGTTAGGGCCAACATGGACCGAGAGGTGGAGATGGGTACTCCTTATCAGCTTATGGTTGAGATAGCTCGCCGAATTGAGGGTTACCGATCGAGGGGAAGAGATCAGGGTCAGCATGACAAGAGAGCTAGATTTTCTGGAGATTTCAGAGGTGTCCCAGCCAGGGGTAGAGGTCAGTTCGGTAGAGGCCACCCCAACATGCCTCCATATTCAGCTCCTCCACCACCTTCTCGTGGGTGCTCTAGTGAGACCTTATTTCAGCGCCATGCCGGAGAGTTCTTACCGTCCACCAGCTATTCAGGGTCTCTCCGGCGGGCATTCAGGTCATCAGGGGTGTCCTAGTCCTTACTTCAGTGCCATGCCAGAGAGTTCTCGTTGTCCCCCAGCTATTCAGGGTTCATCTTCAGGGCAGCAGGCCATGCCTCCAGCGAGGAGTTATGAGTGTGGGGATCCAGGCCATATGAGGAGGACTTGTCCCAGGCTTAGGGGCAAGGCTATTCAGCAGAGTTATCAGCCCACACTCCCAGAACCGGCGCCCTGTCCACCTAGAGGTGGAGGACAGGCTGGTAGAGGCCGTCCCAGAGGTGGAGGCCAGGCAGGGGGAGCTCAGCTAGCTCCTACTCAGTCCAACGGAGGTCAGACTTCAGGTACTTCAACCAGATTCTACGCCATTTCGGCCCGAGCAGATGCAGTGGCCTCAGATGCTGTGATCACAAGTACTATTTCAGTATGTGGTAGAGAGGCATCAGTGTTATTTGACCCAGGATCTACTTATTCATATGTGTCAGCCTTATTTTCTTGTTTTCTGGATGCTCCTCGTGAGTCCTTGGGTTCTCATATATATTTATCCACTCCCGTTGGTGATTCTATAGTGGTAGACCAGATTTATCAGTCTTGCGTGATTGCATTCTATGGGTTCGAGACTAGAGCGAACCTCCTATTACTCGATATGGTTTATTTTGAGATTATCCTGGGCATGGATTGGCTATCTCCTCATCATTCCATCTTGGATTTCCATGCCAAGATGGTTACTTTGGCCATGCCTGAGTTGCCTAGGCTGTAGTGGAGAGGTTCCTCGGTTAGTGCATCCAGTAGAGTTATTTCCTTCCTGAAGGCTCGACATATGGTCGAGAAGGGTTGTTTGGCGTATTTTGCTTATGTGCGGGACACCACCGCTGAGTCTCCGACGATTGATTCAGTGCCCGTTGTTCGAGAGTTTGTTGATGTATTCCCTTCAGAGCTTCCAGGCATGCCTCCGGATCGTGATATTGATTTATGCATTGATTTAGCTCCAGATACTTAGCCTATTTCCATTCCACCGTACCGTATGTCTCCTAAGGAGTTGAAGGAGTTGAAGGAACAACTAGAGGAGTTGTTGGCTAAGGGGTTTATCAGACCGAGTGTATCACCGTGGGGTGTTCCAGTTCTATTTGTGAAGAAGAAGGATGGGTCCATGCGAATGTGTATTGATTACCGCTAGCTGAACAAGGTCACCATAAAAAACAAGTATCCATTTCCACGCATTGATGATTTGTTCGACCAGTTGCAGGGTGCCAGGGTGTTTTCTAAGATAGACTTGAGATCGGGCTATCATCAGTTGAAGATTCGGGCCTCAGATGTCCCGAAGACTGCCTTTCGTACGAGATATGGCCACTATGAGTTCCTGCTGATGTCCTTTGGCTTGACTAATGCTCCAATAGCATTTATGGATTTGATGAAGAGGGTGTTCAGGCCGTATATTGATTTTTTTGTCATCGTCTTCATTGATGACATCTTGATTTACTCACGTAGCCTGGGAGAGCACGAGCAGCATTTGAGAGTTGTGCTCCAGACTCTGCGAGGACAGAAGCAATATGCTAAGTTCTCCAAGTGTGAGTTTTGGTTGGATTCCGTTGCATTCTTGGGACATGTAGTATCCGGAGAAGGTATCAAGGTTGATCCTAAAAAGATTGAGGCAGTTCAGGGTTGGTCACGTCCTACTACAGCTACAGAGATCAGGAGTTTCTTGGGTCTAGCAGGCTACAATCGGCGATTCGTGGAGGGATTTTCATCCATTGCAGCCCCATTGAACAGGTTGACTCAGAAGAATGCTCCATTTCGGTGGTCTAACGAATGTGAGGTGAGCTTCCAGAAGCTCAAGACGACATTGACCTCAGCAACAGTTCTGGTATCGCCATCCGGTTCTTGGATGTATACAGTGTATTGCGATGCTTCACGTGTTGGCTTGGGGTGTGTGTTGATGCAGGAAGGGAAATTTATTTCTTATGCTTCGCTCCAGTTGAAGGTTCATGAGAAGAATTATTCGGTGCACGATTTGGAGTTGGCAACGATTGTTCATGCTCTTAAGATTTGGAGGCATTACTTGAATGGGGTGTCTTGTGAGGTTTATACAGACCACCGCAGCTTGCAACACTTGTTCAAGCAAAGGGATATTAATTTGAGGCGGCGCAGGAGGCTTGAGTTGCTGAAGAATTATGATATCACCATCCTTTATCATTCGGGTAAGGCGAATGTAGTAGCAGATGCTTTGATCAGGAAGGCAGAGAGTATGGGTAGTTTGGCTTTCATTGCAGCGGAGGAGAGACCTCTAGCCTTGGACATTCAGTCCATGGATAATCGCTTGGTGAGATTAGATCTTTCAGAGCTTCGCCGATTTCTTGCACATGTAGTGGCTCAGTCTTCGTTATTAGGGGAAATTAAGGCTCGGTAGTATGATGATCCACGCTTGGCAGAGCTACGGGAGACAGTGGTTCAGGGTGGTGCCAAGGAGGTTACTATTGGCGAGTATGGTGTTCTGAGACTTCAGGGTCGGTTGTGTGTTCCTAATGTTGATGTCTTGAGGCAGAGGATTCTAGAGGAGGCACACAGTTCACGGTATTCTGTTCATCCTGGTGCTACGAAGATGTATCGTGATCTGAAGCAGCATTTCTGGTGGAGGCGGATGAAGAAAGTCATTGTTGAGTATGTGGCTAAGTGTCTTAACTACCATCAGGTTAAGTATGAGCACCAGAGGCCAGGAGGCCTACTTCAGCAGATGCCCATTCCTGAGTGGAAGTGGGAGCGCATCACTATGGACTTCGTGGTTGGGTTGCCTCGGACCTTGCGGAAGGTTGACACAGTTTGGGTCATTGTGGATAGATTTACCAAATCGGCGCATTTTATTCCGGTGTGTACTACTTATGCTTCTGAGAGGCTAGCTCAGATTTACATTCGAGAGATAGTCCGGTTGCATGGTGTGCCGGTGTCCATTATATCATATCGAGGTCCTCAGTTCACCTCGCACTTCTGGAGAGCATTGCACAGAGAGATGGGTACTCAGATAGACCTCAGCACAACATAGTATCCGCAGACTGATGGTCAGTCAGAGTGTACGGTTCAGATATTGGAGGACATGCTCAGAGCATGTGTGATTGATTTTGGGGGTCAGTGGGACCAGTTCTTGACTTTGGCTGAGTTTGCTTACAATAATATTTATCAGTCCAGCATTGAGATGGCTCCATTTGAGACTTTATATGGTCGGCGATGTCGTTCTCCTATCGGGTGGTTTGATCCTGGCGAAGCTAAGTTATATGGCACGGACCTGGTGAGAGATGCCTTGGAGAAGGTGAAGTTGATTCAGGAGAGGCTCCGCATAGTACAATCCAGACAGAAGAGCTACGCGGATCAGAGGGCACGTGATGTGTCATTTATGGAGGGAGATAAGGTTCTGCTGAAGGTTTCGCCGATGAAGGGCATTATGAGATCCGGGAAGAAGGGCAAGCTGAGCCTGAGGTTTATAGGTCCTTTCGAGGTATTGAGGCGTGTTGGAGAGGTTTTCTATAAGATTTTTCTACCTCCTCACTTACCGGGAGTCCATCCGGTCTTTCATGTATCCATGCTCCGGAGATATCACGCCGACTTCTCTCACGTGGTTGATTTCAGCACTATTCAGTTGGATGAGAGATTGGGCTACGAGGAGGAGCCAATTTCCATTATTGACAGACAGGACCGCCAATTGAGGTCCAAGAGAGTTTCTGCGGTGAAGGTCCAGTGGAGAGGCCAACTAGTTGAGGAGGCGACTTGGGAGTCCGAGGAGGACATGCGGAGCAGATATCCACACTTATTCAACACTTCAGGTATGATTCTAGACCCGTTCGAGGACGAACGTTTGTTTAAGAGGTGGAGAATGTAACGACCCGATCGGTCATTTTGCATATTCGGACCCCGTTCCCTAAATAAGACTTCCTGTAGCAGCTTCAGTGATTCATGACTTGCGGGGACGGGTGGTTCGGGATTCGGAAGTGTATAGGGTAATATAGGAACGCTTGGTTCCTTAAGATTTGGCTTTTAAGGCCAAGTTTGACTTCGGTCAATATTATGAGTAAACGACCTCGGAATCGAGTTTCGCCGATTCCAGTAGCTTTGTATGATGATTTTAGACTTGTGCGTATGTCCGGAATGGGTTTTGGATGACCCGGGAGCGTTTCGATGCCAAATAGCGAAAATAGAATTTCTTTAAGTTCATAACTTGGTTTTTAACGCGTTTTTGAGTTACCGAGGTCCGAACAGAATTCCGAGATCGGGAATAGTTCCGTTATGTCATTTATGACTTTCTTGAAAAATATGGAATCATTTCGAGTAGTATGGGTCGGTTCGGCGCATTGTAACCGAATTCAAGAACTTGAATATTCTTAAGTTTAATTCTAGGGGTTTTGAGGAGTGATTTTGAGTTTTAGCGTGGTTTTGGGTGTTCCGAAGGTTCGAGCAAGTCCGTAATATGATTTAGGACTTGTTGGTATAATCGCACGGGGGTTCGGGTGGGCTCAGGTGCCTCCTGGACACCAAACGGGGCCAAAAACCAACAGTTTCAGCTGTTGGTGCACCAGGTCTGGTGTCACCGCAGGTGCGAGACCGCTCCTATGGTCGAGGCCTCGTAGGTACGACTCCCAGGAGGAAAGTCCTACCTTCGCAGGTGCAGACCCTTCTCCGTAGGAGCGGGTCCGCTGGTGTGGAATTCCAACCGCAGCAGGCTCCTTGCCAAAAATCCGCAGGTGCGGTCCTCGAGCTGCAGGTGCGAGGTCACTGAAGGCAGTGAGCCCATTTAATTTAGGACTTAACCATTTTTCACCACTTTCTTCTCCTCCATTGGAAATTTTGAGAGCTTTCAAGAGGGTATTCGGCCTAGCTAAAAAAAGGTAAGTAATTTTCATTTAAATGTTAGATTATTACACTAAATCTTAGGTAGATTAACACCTAATTAGTGGAAATCAAAGGGGTTAGGGTGAAAAACTAGAGTTGATGAGCTTTAGGGAATTTCACCACGTTTCTACCATGAAATCATGTAAGAACTATATATTAATGACCCTTAGGCTATGAGTGAGTGTTTTCTTCGAAAATTTTCGGAATCCGAGCATGTGGGCCCGGGGGTGTATTTTGGGATTTCTTCAAGAAAGATAAATTAGCTAAGCGAGTCCTCGGGTGTAGAGTTTGGAGTTTCGGGCGCGTTCTTGGCCCGGGAAGTAGGTTCTACGTGAGGTGAGTCTCCTTTCTAACCTTGTAAGAGGGAATTGTCCCCATAGGTAATTATAAATGATTGAATTGTCCTTATTTGCGGGGGATACGCACGCACGAGCTGACGAGAGTCCGTACTTAGCTACTACTATGTTATGCCGGGTAGTCTTTAGGACTCACAAACATGCTTATATGCCTTACTTGTATCCCTGCATGTATTCCTAGTCGATTATTATCCTTGAAACTAGCATGAGTAAAATGGAAGGTTACATTAAATCTTTTTGTTGCCAAGATTCTTGTTTTCCAAGTATGAACTCCATATTTTCTGAATTTTCGGACAATTCTGTGTATGTATACGAGCACCCGTGTCGCATGTATGATTCGTGAGCGGGGTAGCCTTATATTATGTCAACCGCGCCGCACGATCGATTTGGGAGTGGGGTAATAGATGCATCTATGGTTTGAGCCGTTCGACCCTTCGGCAGTGCACATTTAAATTTCCACGTCGCTTCTGCCATATGCCGCGGCATACTATATGCTATGTATTTGACTGAGAGTCTTATTAATATTTTCAAATGAATTTTTCTATGTGGTAGGAGTTTTGGACTTGTATTAATGTTGTTATTTGACACTTGCGGTAGGTGGTAGTTCATATACTTGATATCTCATGTCTACTTGATTTCCGTAATTGCTAATCTTGATTAAACTTGTTTAATTATATTATTGCTAACGACCCTAGTGAGTAATACGTCTACCTCTCGTTACTAATTCTTCGAGTTTAGACGGGATACTCACTGGGTACATATTTGCTTATATGTACTCATACTACGCTTCTGTACTTAATTGTACAGGTTCTGAGGTTGGTGCATCTGGTTATCATACCGGAGCGCGATCGTGAGAGTACTTACTGGACCAGACTACACGGTGAGCTGCTCTTCCCGGCGTTCCTCAGCAGCACTGTGGAGTTTCTATTATTTTTGGATATTTTTGTCTACCCCTTTCAGACAATTGTATATTTATTTTGTCTACTTTGTATATTCCACTAGTCGCATGTGGACTTGTGACACTAGGTATTGGCACGCTTAGTTGGTTTTTCTAATATTTTTGGATACACTACATATGTTGGCAAACGATCTTTTGAGTTCATTTAATCAAGTTGCATCACTTTATCGTTGTCTTTAAATGATTTCTAAATCAAAATTTGTCAAGCACTTAAATATTTAAATAAGTAAAGTAATCTCGCTAGTAAACTGATGTTGGCTTGCCCGACTCCGTTGTTGGGTGCCATCACGACCTGAGTTGGAATTTGGGTTGTGACATATGTAACCTAGGAATTAACTACTTAATCCCTCAATAACTTGTAACACACCTATTACAAGCCACTTTGTAATCCCTCTATTACAAGGACTTCACAACTTGACTAACTCTAGCCAAGACAATAACACTGAAGTTTATGATTTACAAGAGTTTCCTAAGAAATGCTTCTAAACAAGATAAGTAGGAACTACAATTGAAGAACTATTACAAAGTTACAACTCAATTAATTACATACAATAAATTGATATGGGAATTGGTCCATAGCAGTGTTATTCTTTGTGTTGATGCACTGGAGAATCATTTTTCTTGATAATCAATCACATAGAGTGCTTGAGTGAATTCTCTGGTGTTCACGTGATTTTTTTTCATTGGTTTACTATTAATATAACATTTATGGAATCACTTGAATGATGTAAGCAACTTTGGTACAAGGTCATTCCCAATGGAGGTGACTGTTGCACCGTGATGTATTGTTGTTTGTGCACTCACTTTCCAGCTGTAGAGAGTTGACTTGGTACAATCACCAGAAGAGCCTAAGACCATCTGTTCCTCTTGTTGATTCTTTAACTTCTGAGGTTCTGACGAACGTCTCCAGCTTAAGTCTGATTGTTTTCATGCGCTTGGGAAAATGGACCAAATGTGGATCAGGTTCCTCATCTGGTTCTTGACATTAAGTTTGTTAGATCAACAAAACATAAAACAAAGGTACTTATAACCTATCAATTTCCCCTTTTTTGATTATGACAAACTTATATTTGAAAATCCTACGAAGAACCACAGAACCCAGATAGTGAACCAGGAACCTCATTGAGTTCCCCCTGAATCTGTATTCCCCCTTAATCAGTGCACATCCTTATTCAATTATGAAAAAATCTTCCCCCTTTTGGCATCATAAAAATAAAAAACCAAGCAAAAATCATAAAGAAGTCTAGCGTGGTTAACTCATGCCACTTGTGTGCACACAACATGATAGAAAATAGAGACAAAATATCAATAGCATAAACGGCAAAAGGGAAAAGCTTGCAGAAACCAAATTTGGATTTTACAAATGGGAGCAGAATCAATGTAACCATCCACAATTCCAAAACAAAAACAAAAACAAGTATTAAAAAAAACATCATCAGAAACATTCTAAAGAGACAGACACTAGAAACTGGAAACTGAGGGGGACAGTTCTTAAGGGGCACTAGAGGGCTTCGAGGAGGTGGAAATGGTTTTGATGACAAGATCCATGCGAGTACTCGCGGACATTTTCTCATTGAGCAGTCTTTCTTTCAGGTCCTCCACATGTTTCCTGAGCTTAACATTCTCCTTCGTCAGGCGGGCAACCTCTGAGTTGTGAGAACTACTAGAACCTTGTGACTCTAGTAACTGACTGAGCTGATTATCAAGAATTGCGTTCCTTGACTTCAACATTCTTATATCCTCTATAGCACTATTCTGAGCATTTATCAGTTGAGAGATAGTAGAGGTGCTTCCAACTCCTCCTACCTTGTCAATACATTCACACTCCTGAAGAGTGGTCTTGGAGAAGGTCTACTTCTTAGTGCCCACTTTGGCCTGTCCTAGAGGTACTTGAAGAACTTGAAGACCTTTGTGAGAAGTAACCCGTAAGGTAGCCCATGGTTTCCATCCTTAAAGTCTGCCACCTTTTGCATGTGGTCAATCATTATCCTAGGAAGATTGATGGTGGTAAAACCATCCAAGGCTTCCATAAGGACCAGGTTAGGTTTGGACGTGATAGATCTCCTCTCATAACGGGGAAGAAGAACTTTGTTAACCATCTCAAAAAGCAACTAATATACTGGAAGGATTGCCTTCTTATGCACCTGTTCCCCCTGTTGGATTGCCTTTTCCTTGACAATGGCATTTCTGAAATTGGACGCGTAGGCACCCTGAATAGATGACAACCCTTCAACAGGAACTCCAAGAATTGACCCCAATACAGTAGAATCCATCATTATTTCCACCCCATTTACCAACGCACAAAAGTGATCATCTTCAACTTTGAAGAGGTCGGCATAAAAACTCCGCACCTCCTCCTCATACGCCTTTGAGGCATCATTTGTAAACAAATGTTTCCACTGCTGGAACTCACAAATTTCTATCAACTGCCTCATCCCAGCAAGCTCCATAATGTCAGGGGAAAACGTGCGGCCCCACAGAACCTTCTGATTCTCAACTTCTCTTTCCCAGAACTCTAACATTCACCAGCATTTACTTTCTTGGAGTAACCGAGTTCCTCATCATCATCCACTTTCCTTTTCAGTGACTTGTGAA
Organism: Nicotiana knightiana; assembly: GCA_005239525.1. NCBI lineage: Eukaryota > Viridiplantae > Streptophyta > Magnoliopsida > Solanales > Solanaceae > Nicotiana > Nicotiana knightiana. Next base: position 137,776 of record ML414468.1, on the reverse strand, counting down.
TGGACTTTCCCTTCTCCACTAACTTTTCATGCACATACTCACCAGAATCTTCCACTTCTTCATCATCAAATTTGTCACCGCTCTCTTTCGATGTCTTATCACCAGATTTCTTCACAAACTTTTCACTAGAGGAAACATCAACACTCTTGGTTGGAATCTCAACACTTGTAGAAGTGTGCCTTTTGGATTGAGAGAGAGAGAGTTATTTTGCCTTAAGGTCTTGCGAGACAAGGAACTAGGTTCCTCTTCTACCTCCTCATCCACATTAACCACAGGAACAACCTTTTCCTGTACAACTTTTCCATCCTTGACCAACTTTCTCCTTCTTTGACTCATTTGAATTTTCTTGAGAAAGACTATAGAGCCTCTTTTTTCTGCAACCGTGTAGTGGGTCGCTTAGAGGTTGTCTCTGGAGTTGAAACTAGATTTCTCCTTGCCCTAATAAAACTACTAATCACCATATCATCTAGATTTTCTTCACTATCAGACTGCATCTCAGGCACCATCATATTCAGGGGCTCAGCATAGAAATGGGCAGAAGGAGCAGGATCAACACTGACCTGGGGAGATGACCTCTGACCTGGATCCTCTGTGGAGGGATAAGTTCCATCATTAGGGACCCCAGTAGCATCACCATGTGCCAGTTTTTCAACTAGCACAAGCTCTCTCCCTTCTTCTGTGGGCTGAGGCTCTTCCCCCTGAGGCTCAAACCCCCCTACACCTTCCTCTACAACAACCCCTTCAAAAGCGATGGAAAGCATATTTTCTATTGCCTCATTTTATTGTGGTTCCAAGGAAATCCCAATAGAAGGAGAAGTGTTACCTGTAGAATCACGACCTATCATGGTTATCCCATCATTGTCAAGACTAGCCTCTGGATTTGCACTGAAATTCTCTTCCATAGCGAGAGTCGGTATTTCCTGATTTCCCTCTTGAACCAAGTTACCATGTTCACTCTATTTAACCGGCGAGACTGGAGGAGGACTAGTATCCACAGACTTGTTCGGAGTCAAGGTTTCGTGATTTTGATGAGGACTGGTATCCACAGACTTTTTCGGAGTCAAGGTTTCATGACTTTGATGAGGACCAGAACCTGAGTGGGTAGGATAGGAAGTAGATTGTGGGGGAGAATCTGCTCTAAGGTTTGGACTAGTGGTTGTGTTGGGTGAGGAGTCTACGACTGGTATTTTAACTGTTGTGGACTCGATGGGGGGTTTTTGTGGATAACACCAGAATTTTCTTGATTCTCAGACATGGTGAAGTTTACTGGAAATATTAGTGGGGTGAGAAGAGAGAAGGGGAAGTGAAAATTTTATAATTGGAAGTGCAGAGTTGTGACATTGATAGATGTATTTATGAGAGGTGAAGGACCGGTTATGAAATGGCGGCAGTTTTTGTTTGGGGAGTCGGGTCATAGTAGCAGGAAAAATATTTTGTTTGAAGAGACGCAAAGTAAAGATACTGACACACTGATGATGTAACATTATTTTATTCGTTCTAAATTGTGCATGAGAAAACGAAGAAGCTAATAACCTTTGTCAGGAGAACCAGGTTCCCTGACAAGTCCTGCAAGTGTAAGCTTCACCCCTTTACCAGTATGTACTACATCAGCTTCTCTGTAATCATCATGCGTGTCTACTTGTAACGGTATAGAAATAAGTTAGACTTTATCAGAAAACACTTTTAGCTAATTTTACACGTTCATCTCTTTCATAGCTAATCATAGGGCAACCAGGTCCTCGGTTGGGTTTTATCAACCCCAGTGCCAGGAGATATCTTTCAAAATGTTCTCTGCTCAGGGCTTTGGTGAAGATGTCTGCAATTTGATATTCAGTGATCAATGTGCTTGGTCCTATTGTGTTGGACTAGATTTTTTGGCCATGTTGAGTGCACTTGTATTGTCACACAAGACATGTACACAGTCTGAGTACACCCCAAAGTCTTCCAGCTACTGCTTGATCCATAACAATGAGCACAACAAGAAGTAGCTGCTACATATTCTGCTTCACTAGTTGAGAGTGCCACTGGGTTTTGCTTTCTTGTACCCCATGAGATGAGACAAGAACCCAGAAAATGTGCCATTCCAGACGTGTTATTCCTGTCCACCAGATATCATGCATAATCAGCATCAACATACCCAATGAGATCAAATTTGTCACATGAGGGATAGTAGAAAACCAGGTCATACGTTCCTTTAAGATATCTCAATATTCTTTTAGCAGCATTCAGATGAGATTCCCTTGGATTTGATTGGAACCTTAAACAGAGACCCACGCTGAACACAATTCTTGGTATGCTTCCAGTATGATACATGAGTGATCCTATAATGTCTCTATACATGGTCTGATTTACATGGGAACCAGGTTCATCCATGTCTAGACACGTAGCTGTGGAAATGGGAGTGTCAATAACTTTTGATGCTTCCATGTCAAACCTTTTCAGCAGCTCCTTGATGTACTTCTACTGACTTATAAATGTTCCCCTTTTATATTCCTTCACTTGAAGTCCCAAAAAGAAATTTAATTCTCCCATCATACTCATCTCGAACTCACTCCCCGTGAGTTTTGCAAACTCTTCACAAAGAGAGTCAGTTGTGGCTCCAAAAATGATATCATCAACAAATACTTGAACAATGAGCAGGTTCCTCCCTCGTTTCTTCAGAAAAAGAGTGTCGTCAATTTTTCCTCTTGTAAAACCATTTTCTAGAAGGAACTTTGATAACCTTTCATACCAAGCTCGGGGAGCCTGATTTAACCCATACAATGCCTTGTCCATCTTTAACACATGCTCAGGATGCTCGTGACACTCAAATCCAGGAGGATGCTTGACATAAACTTCTTCTTTCAGGAAGCCATTTAGAAATTCACTTTTGACATCCATTTGGAATAATGTGAATTCCATATGAGATGCAAAGGCAATAAGAATTCTGATAGCCTCCATTCGAGAAACTGGAGCAAATGTTTCATCATAATCAATCGCTTCTTCTTGATTGTAGCCTTGACTTGTTTCTTGTTGTATTTCCACACTCATCAAGTTTTTTCCTGAATACCCTCCTGATCCCTATGATAGTTCGATCTGCAGGTCGAGGAACCAGGTGCCATACCCCGTTTCTCACAAATTGATGCAGCTCATCTTGCATGGTTGTGATCCAGCCTGCATCTTTTAGTGCTTCTTTGATATCCTTGAGCTCTATTTGGGAAATAAAGGTTGTTCTGGCTTTTGATCTATTTTGAACTCCTGAGTCAATAGGGGTGATTATGTTGTCAAGAGTATGTGAGGTTTTGTGCTTCCAATTTGGTACTTGAATCTCATTGGTAGAGGAACCAAGTATATCCGACGGAGGTTCTTGGCTGCTTCTTACTTCAGCAAGTGGAGTACCTTGGACTGCATCAACAACTCTATTTTCAGCTTCAGTTGTTGTCATTGTGGAACCAGGTTCCTCTACATCATCTTCACCGGATTCCTTGACATGACTCTTCATGTCTGCCTTCCCATTTGCCATGTCAATAACTTCGCCTGGAACCAATAAGGTTTATCCATCTTGATCAGCATCCCTGTCCTTCTCACAAGAGAGGTTAGACTCATCAAAGATCACATATATGCTCTCCTCAACACATTGAGTTCTTTTATTGTAAACTTTGTTTTGGGACGAGTATCCCAGGAAGATTCCTTCATTACTTTTGGCATCAAATTTTCCAAGTTGGTCCTTGCTACTGTTGAGAACATAACATTTGCAACCAAATGTCCTCAAATGAGTCAGCTTGGGCTTTCTTCTATTCAGCAGCTCATAAGGTGTTTTATTCATCATCTTGGACAATTGTGAGTGATACGATTTTAAGTGCAGAACTCATCAAAATTGGCATTGTCAAACTCTTTCCATTGATCAGACCTGATGCAGGCTACCTTATTACCCATTTTCACTTGGATATTTTTGACAAAAGCAACAAACACATAAAAAGTCTCATCCTTGGTTCTAAGAAACAAGGTCCAGGTGAATCTGGAGTAGCCATCAACTATCACAAAGATATATTTCTCTCCTCCTCTGCTAGACACCCTCATAGGTCCACATACATCCATATGAAGAAGATCAAGTGGCCTTGAGGTGCCGACTTCCTTTTTGGGATTGAATGAAGATCTGACATGCTTTCCTTTTTGCACAGGCATCACACACTTGTGTTCCTTTAAGCTTGACTTGGGCAAACCACGAACCAGGTCCTTCTGGACTAGTTTGTCCAGTAATGAAAAGCTTGCATGCCCCAGGCTTCTGTGCCATAATTCAGCATCATCATCAACATCTCTCAAACAACTTAGATCACCACTTTAAAGGGACCCAAAATCAGCAACATAAATATTCTTGTATCTTTTGACCACTAGCACCACCTCACCAATCACAAAATTTGTAACTATGCATATCTTTGACAAGAATTCCACTTTGTTTCCCTTGTCACATATCTGAGCAACACTCGATAGACTATACTTCAAGCCATTGACATAGTACACGTTCTCAATTGAGTGAGTGAGTGACTTCCCAATCCTTCCAACTCCTAGAATGTATCATTTTTTGCTATTTCCAAAGGACACACTCCCTCCTTGTAGGGCTTTCAGTGAAAGGAAATCGATTTTGTTTCCAATCATGTACTTTGAGCAACCACTGTCCATGTACCATTGTTGGTTGTTCCCCTTCAATGCTCCTTGAACTAGGAAATCAAGGGTTAGATTTAGGAACCCAAACAAGTGTAGGTCCCTTGTAATGAGGGAAGGGATGAATGAGTGTTCTTTTAGTCTAAGAAGGCAGCATGTGTTTCCTATGTGAGGGACCAGGTGCTCTAGCAGCAGTTACTTTCTTAGAAAAACTTTATTTTTCTATTGAGACTGAACCCTGGCCTTGCAGTTTTCCTTGAGGTGCCCATTGTTACCATAGTGGGTACAAAGCCAATTATCGGGTACAGTAACATACTTGCTATGATGGTTGTAAGGAGTATTCTCCCTTTGAAACCCAATTCCTTGCTTGTTCCCCCCATTATTAATGTACATGGCAGTAACATCGTTAGAGGACTAGGTCCACTTGAGTAATTTTTCAAGATCACTGTTCACTCTTCCTAGTTCTTCCTGAAGCTTTTTTTTCTCAAGCTCAGCACACAGACTGGACTTCACTGAATTTAACTCACTTTCAAGCTTAATATGTGCCTCACTTGCAACTTCCTTTCCCTTTTGAGAATTTTCGGGCATACTCTCCATTTTAAGTTCCTCAATTGTCTCCTTCAAGTATACTACCATCAATAAAATGTCATCTCTCTCATGCTCAATGTTAGCAACTCTTTCAGTTAAGACTTCTTTTTCCCTACTTTCACACTAAATTATTTCTTTTAAGTCTACCACATCAACCATTAAATCATCTCTTTCATGTTCTATACTTGCAACTTTTTCATCTAAGGCATCCTTCTCTTTCTTCATATTCTCTATTGTTTCTTTTAAATCAACTATAACGATTGCTAGGTCATCTCTGGTTTGTTCTGCTTCTCCTAATTCCATAGTTAACGCATCTTTATCATTTATAAGACTACAATAAGCATTAATTAACACATTTGCTAATGACATGAGCTTTTTAGGAGAATAAGATTTCAAATTTCTCTGGACATCCAAAAAATTTATCTCATCATCGTCGTCATCTTCATCGTCATCGAATTGAGCCATCAAAGCGAAGATTGAGTCATACTCAGTTACTTCACTTTCCAATGCCATCATTGAACTATCACCAAGATCATTTTCTTCTTCAGACTCACTGGAGGAGTCTCCCCATACAGCAAGAGCTTGCTTTACAACATTGTTAGCGACATTCTTTCTCTTGAAGTATTTATCAGGAACCGGGTTCATTTTGACTGCTTTGTCTGAGTTGTACTTGAATTGATCTTGCTTTAGGAGAGGACAATACTTTATGAAGTGTCCTAGCTTGCCACATTTATGACAGAGGTCATAATTTTTTGGCTTGCTAGAATTGCCCCTTTTTGGAATGCCTCCATTCTTGCGAACCATTTTCTGGAATCTTCTTGTCAAGTATGCCATATCACCATCTTCACCACTTGAGTCATTGTTGTCTGTCTTGAGGACCGGGTTCTTCTCTCTTTTGGACTCTCTTCTTCTTCATTTCATAAGTTTTCAAGTTTCTAACAAGTTCATCTATGGTCAGTGTCTGCAAGTCCTTCGCCTCTGTAATGGCGTTTACTTTGCTTTCCCAAGAACTGGGCAGTACACTAAGGATTTTCCTGACAAGCTTGTTTCTAGGAATGATTTCACCAATATAATGAATCTTATTGATGATGAAGGTGAATCGAGTATGCATATCTTGGATGGATTCATCATCCTTCATCCTGAAGAGCTCATATTTAGTTGTGAGCATGTCGATCTTGGATTGCTTCACCTGTGTCGTTCCCTCATGAGCTGTCTGAAGAGCCTCCTGGATTTCTTTTGCTGACTGGCATGCCGATATCCTGTTGTATTCATCAGAACTAATGCCACAAATAAGAATTTTCTTTGCACGAAAATTCTTTTCTATGGCCTTTGATTGGCGTCATTGAATTCCTTCCTCGTCTTAGGGATGACTACAGCTAGGCCACCAAGGTTCTTGGTAGGAACAAAGGGTCCGTCACAGATGACATCCCATATCTCTAAATCTTCAGCCATGATAAAGTCGTGCATCCTAGTCTTCCACCACCCATAGTACTGACCATTTAACCTAGGTGGCATGTAGGTAGACTGACCTACTTCAAAGCTTGGTGGAGCATCCATGAGGATCCTTTCTAGGTGTTAGCCTGATAGAAAGAACCTGCTCTGATACCAATTGATAGAATTCAAGGGTCCACCAAACTATTTAGAGAATCAGGTTCTCTATCAGTTTCAACAGATTACACACACACACACAGAGAGAGAGAATAATGTAAATAACACTGAGAGTTTTTACATGGAAAATTCCCAGCTCAACGGGATTAAAAACTATGACCTACACTTGTAGGATTTTAAATTCACTATTGAGCAACTTTCAGATTACAACCTATGTAACCTAGGAATTAACTACTTAATCCCTCACTAACTTGTAACACACCTATTACAAGTCACTTTGTAATCCCTCTATTACAAAGACTTCACAACTTGACTAACTCTATCCAAGACACAAACACTGAAGGTTATGATTGCAAGAGTTTCCTAAGCAATGTTTCTAAACAAGCTAAGTAGGAATTACAATTGAAGAACTATTATAAATTTACAACTCAACTAATGACATACAATAAATTGATATGGGAACTAGTCCATAGCAGTGTTGTTATTTGTTCTTGATGCGCTGGAGAATCATTTTTCTTGATAATCAATCACAAAGAGTGCTTGAGTGAATTCTCTAGTGTTCAAGTGATATTTTGTCATCGGAGAAGGGTCTGATCTGCCCCTCTACTATCATCATAGTTTAAAAAAGTCCTCTGTTATACTATTAGGACATCTCAACCCCTGACGTTATACTATTATACATATATGCCCTTATTTTAATGGAAGGGCCACGTGGCAGGCTTAAAAAGCATCTGGGTAATTTTATAACTGGTCCGACCCAACCCACTACCCAACCCGACCCTAACCCCTACCGGCCGCCACCCTCAAACCCAGAGGAAACCAGCTAACCGCTGACCTAACTCCTCAATATTTGAACAAATATGCTGCATTCTTTAAAGTAGGAAGGGATTAACAATATGCTACTTCTCCATTGCTCACCACTCTTATAGCAAAATCACAAGATAGAGGGTGTTTGCTGGTGACGAGGAACAATTTACAGATTGTTCGTCGGTCCAAAAAACTGATTGATACCAATACTTTTCAAATTGCTACCATTCAATATTGGAACACAACTTCCAAAAGAAATTTTCAGATCTGAAACTCTTAAAGCTTAAACAATGGTGAAGCCGATGACACCAAGTTTAATGCTAATTGTCAACTGGGTTAAAAAGCTGAAATCCTACAACAATTACCAAATCCAATCTCAAAGTTTATATCAACCTCATATTTAGAAGTGCTCAACCAATGGGTGGAATTGAGGTGAAGGATGTGATATGGTGTATTGACAAAGAAGAAACATATGTAAAGGGATAAAGTGAAATAAAAATAAACGTAAAAATTTGTGGGATGGGTCGGGTAGATGATTTTTATTTAATACTCAATTCTCCTTAGAAACCCACCCTTTTATTGTAATCCATACCCGATTTAAAAATAAAAATTTAATGGTTTTTATCTATCCATACTATTTGAGAGCGATTTCAAACTAAATATTTTTATATTCAAAAGTAATTTTAAAAAATATAGCTTATTAAATCTCAAAAATTAATTTAACTAATGAGATCTATTCCTACTATACTAGGATGTTATATCTTATATCCTTAACTAATGTGATAATTTAATCTATATGATATGAACTCTATTCTTCCATGATAAGTTTTCAACTATCAATAGATTGTCTTAAACATATTTGTTATAATTTTTATATTATTTCATTATGAAATATAATTTGAACTACTATATTGAATTACTACAATTTATATCATGTTTATATTTATTTTAGTGCCTATTATTCTCTTTGTTTGAAGTAGTAAATTATCTCATTAAGAATGCAAAATTAAGAATCTCTTAATTTTGATGTATACAAGATATAAAATCATAATTTTTCATCTTTTATCGTATTGTAAATAATGATGTTGTTCGTTTAACTTTCATCAAGTAGCTGATTATTTTCACTGGTGAAATATTTGCGAGACCAATTTGGATTTATCCGAATTAGTTTACAGACAGATTGATATGCTTTTTATTCTAGAAAATTATTAATATAGATGACACTTGTAGCTTTTTAATGTATTCTCTTATAAAATATTCAAATATAGTTAGAAAATAATACCATGGCAAAATACATATGTTACCCCCTGAGGACCAAATTCCTATTACACACTTTCTGACCACGAAGATTATCTAACATTCTCAACCTTTTCAAAGTGTGTCTAATACATACCTATTTTGCTACGTGGCTCAAGCGTGCTTAATAAGAAAAAAGAATGCGTAAAACTTGTAAATATTTTTTCAAAATCCATATTTTAGTACCACGTGTCAATATAATAGTATTATTTTTCTTATTTCCAATTTTATCAAATTAAAAAAGTTTATAAGTATCCCTTTTATCTTGGTCTTTCCTAAACTACAAGGAACACCCCCCACCCCACCCCCTCCTCTCCGTTCTTCCCCAAACACCCTTTCGGTTTCGTTTTTTCTCTGTCATTTATAAAATCTACAAAAACTCATGATGAAGAATTTAATGAAGGTACTGTAATTTTCCCTTAAAATAACGTTTCAAACTTCTCGTGCTTCATTTTCTATCATTAAAATCCACCTAAACATATAATCTTTACATAAATAATCTTTTGTATTTCATAAGAATTGATTGAAATGATAAAATCACCCACTCAGCTTCTATCATATATGGGAAGATTTGAGATTTTATTCACACTAAAGTTGTTTAATTCAAGAAAACGAGATTAGCTTAATTCATGAAAATGAAAAATTAAATTTGATTTGCTTTGTTTAATTGTGGTATGAGATCTGAACATGGAGGAAGAAAATAGGGGAACAGAGGAATTGAAATATTAGTTTCATCTCTTTCATTCTTAGCCTTGGGTTATTATAAAAATTGAATATGCGTGAAGGTTAAGAAGCAATGGCAATGGATTTTTTCCAGTGGTGTTACCTTTGGCGGAAGGCAAACGATGATAGAAATGTTAGAGGATTTCTTAAATTGGGGGTATAAGAGTAATTTTAAATATTATAATAACACGTGCCATGGTCTTATTAGTGCGTGACGTTCCACATTTTTTTTATACTGGTAAAAAAAAGAGGTATGTATTCGACACACGCTGAAAAGGTTGAATCTGTAAGATAATTTTTGTGCTCAGGAAGTGTGTAACAGGAATTTGATGCATAATTCAGAGGGTACCTTATGTATTTTACCTAATACTATTGATATCAAATTTTCAATTTGATGTTTGTGTTTGACATCGACTGAAGGTTAAAATGAGTATTATATCACGAAATCTTTTTTATGTTAATTGGAGCAACTTAATAAGTTATAATTTATAGTTTAATTTTATGTAAATTATTAAAATAAATTAATTATAAATTGTGATCCCCAATATCATTCTCTATCCATGACTAACTAGATATAATAATAATTATTTATTTATCAAAAAATAACTAAACACCAACAAACAATAATTTTAATAAAATTACAATGTTGGGCCCATATACGGGCCTTTCCTCATCTAGCATACATATACAAGATTTCTGTTGAAGTTTACGGGATCTGGTGACTCCTCTAACCTAAGCCATAGATATGCCTCTGCTTCTATCCCCATGGTTTTATGCCTATAAACCATTGCATATCAAAAGAGATGAAAATATTATCTAGTACTCAGAGGCAGTGTTCGTAAATTTTGAAACGACATGTCCTCAAATTTTTTTTTTACCTTTTTTTAATAATGGTTGTGTCTGATTTAGTTTACGTGCATCTAAAATATTTCATCGGATATCTGCTATTTCCTAATTAACATAGAAATCGGGTAACTCTGTCCACTAAGAAATCACCAAATATTTTTTGGCTCAGCTAAAACTTGAACCTGAAACCTCATGATTTTCTTCTAGCGGCCATGAGACCACACCCTAAGGGCTCGTTTGGTACGAGGGATAAGAGATAATTAATTTCGGGATTAAATTTAATATGAATTTATCCAATGTTTGGTTGGGATAAAATCACGGTATAAAGGCTCGTTGTGTAGTGTTAATTTTATCCATATGAGAGGGTTAACAAGCCCGAGATAACTAATGCAAGGATAATTAATCCTGGAATAACTTGTTTCACTACTAAATGAATCCTAAGTGACATGTTCTCGACTGGTTTTTGGGTAATTTTTAAAGTGTTACATAAAAGGGTAACAAAGTTTGTCACGACCCAAAATCCATTAAGGTCGTGATGGCGTCGGACACTATTGTCAGGCAAGCCAACACTCAATAGTTAATTAAATTCCTATTTTAATATTTTGAAATCGTTACTTTTCATTTCATTATATAGTATTCAATAAAATTTACTAAGTAATTAACGATGTTTTAACAATTCAATTAAAAAATACATCCCAAAGTCATCCCAGAACCCAGTGACACAAGTGCATGAGCAATTTCTAAGAAGTTTACATGTAATACAATATTTTTCCGGAATACAAACTGGACAAAAGGAAAAATACAATACAATACATCCAACGGAGACTCTGTTGGATGCAGCTCATCTCGAGAGAAGCAGCTCTCCTAAGTCTTCATGTCAGCCACACCACTGCGTCAAGCGAGCCACAAGATATACATGTACCTGTGCAACAAAAATGCACAGCAAGTGTAGTATGAGTACGAAAACAACATATACTCAGTAAGTATCCCTCCTAACATCGAAGAAGTAGTGACTAGAGGTCGGCTTTGACGCTTACTAGAGGTCAAGGTAGTATAAATATATGTGACGCTAATCATGGTTGTCATAATTAAATAACAAGTAACACAGAAGGAGATGGCTTCTTTCATAAGTAAATTTCAGTTTCTGTCACTTCAGTTGACAACTTATATCTTAAAGCAATTAAACAGTTTAAATCACAAATGGTATCCAGCAAATATCATGCGCAAGAAATGCCGAGGGTCGAACGGCCTGAACTAACAATAATGAAATGTGCACTGCCGAAGGGTCTAACGGCTCGAACCATAGATGCATCTATTAACCTGCAGTGGCGTACGACCCGCTCCCATGAGAGTAGTGGAAGAAATCACCCCGCTCGAAAAGATAAATTGCGAAGTGGTTACACATAAACATACAGATTCAACAGTCAACCCCGACTACATCGGGAAAACAATTAACCAAGAAAATGACAATTTCTCTTTTAATGATCACAAAGATAGTATTTAAATCTCTTCTAGAAATTCAATTGCCAAGTTCGATAAGGTTTAAACATTTTAAGTTCATCAGTACAGTTACAAGTACGACAGATAAAATATGCTTTTGGGTTCTAGACTACCCGGACATAAGCATAATAGTAGCTATGCACGGACTCCCGTCACCTCATGCGTACGTAGCCCCCCACAAATAGTAGCACATGATTGATTATTTCACCTATGGGGACAATTCCCTCTTACAAGGTTAGAAAGGAGACTTACCTCGCTCAGAAGTTCCATAACCGGCTTCCAAGCCCTTTCGACGACTCAAATTGATGCAGAATGCCGCAAAACTATCCAAATAATGGGCAAACCAATGAAAATATACTTTAATACTTATAACAATTCAATTTATATAGATTCCTAACTCTGCTAGAAAAGTTGAAAAATTTTCCCTTGGGCCCGAATTTCGAAATTTTTCGAAGATAAAGTTTACCCATAACCGCACGAACTCAAATATATAATTTATGTCTAATTCCATGCTCAAATTCGTGGTTAAAATCCAAAAATACAAATTTCTAGGTCTTCTACCAAAACTCACAATTTCCACTAATTTTCATGTTCTAATCCATATATACTCATGTATTTAACTTAAAATTGTGAAGAAAGCACTTACCCCATTCCATATGGTGAAAATCGCCTCACAAATCGCTTCAATCCGAGCTCCATATCTCCAAATATGCTAAAAATGGTCAAAACCTCGATATATAACTTCTTCCCAAGTATATACTCATTGTGATCGCGGAAAATTCTTCGCGATCGCGAAGTACAACAATTCACAGCCCAAAATTTGCTCTTTGCGATCGCAAAGAACAAATGCGCAGCTCTTCCGGGCAGCCTCTAGTATAATGGTCATAACTTTTTTTATAAAACTCCAAATTACAAATGGTTTGACTTTTTGAAAACTAGATACCAAGGTCTAAAAATATAATGCTTTTATTATCTCCAAATTCCTTATATATTATGAGATATAAGTTGCTAAAGTTATCCCTATGCAACACAATGTGATTTCCAAACTCTTCCCGAACATGTTGTAGTGTATCAATCATAACACTTCGCACATAGAACCAAATTCCGAATGGTTTGATTTTCTGAAATCTATGCACAAAGAGTTACAACTTTCATTTTTAGATCATCTCCAAATTCCTTATAGATTTCAATATACAAGTTTCCAAAGTCGAGTTACTGCAACAGAGTATTTCCTCTACGCGATCGCGAAAAGCCTTCCGCGATCGCGATTCACTGGCCCATTTCACTCATTTTACTCATCGTGATAGCGACCAATTCCCCGTGATCGCGTATCACACTGCTGTAGCCAAAAATCAACAGCTAAAAATGGCCTAGAAATGGTCCAAAACCACCCCGAAACTCACCCGAGCCCTCGAGACCCTGTCCGAACATGCCAACAAGTCTCAAAACATATCACGGACTTAGTCGAGGCCTCAAATCACATCGAACAGCGCTAAAAACACAAATCGCACTCCTATTCAAGTTTTATGAACTTTAGAACTTCAAAATTCTATATTCGATACCGAAACCTATCAAATCACGTCCGACTAACCTCAAATTTTGCACACAAGTCATATTCAACATTACGGATCTACTCCAACTTACGGAATCGGAATCCAACCCCGATATGAAAATTTCCACTTTTGGTCGAACTCCTCCAAAACCTTCAAATTTATAACTTTAACCAAATAACTCCAAAATGACCTACGGACCTCCGTATCCACTTTTGGTCGCACTCCCAACACCAGAATCACCATACGAAACTATTCCCAGACTCGAAATTCCAAAAGGACATCGATAACACATAAACACACTTCAACCCAAATTTATGAATTTCTTCCAAGAATGTTAACTTCCACAATAGGCGCCGAAACGTTCTCGGGTCATCCAAAATCCGATCCGAACATACGCCCAAGTCCGAAATCATCATACGAACCTGCCGAAACCTTCAAATCCCGATTCCGAGGTCGTTTACTCGAAAATCATAACTCAACCAATTCTTCCAACTTAAAGCTTCTGAAATGAGAATTCTCTTTCCAATTCGACTCTGAACTTCCCAAAATTAAATTCCTACCATGCGTGCAAGTCATAACACCTGAAGTGAAGTTGTTCTTGGTCTCAAACCGTTGAACGACGCGCTAAAGCTCAAAACGACCGGCCGAGGCGTTACATTCTCTCCCACTTAAACATACATTCATCCTCGAATGTGCCAAGAACTGCTACGGAGTTGTCCAAAATCACTGCTTAACACCTCTTGCCCTCACCCGTGCTACCACAACCCAGTTGAGAACATTTACTCGAATAAATTTGAAGATTTCTCTCTTTTTACTTAGCCAAATTGGCCTTAGAGCTCAATTCCAACATCCAAAATTCTTTGTCGGGCCTGCTTCTAATATACGAACACCGTATTAATCATCACAACATGCACCACATCATTCACAGGACCATAATAACACTCTCTGTTCATAATAGCTAATATTCCCCCAATATGATCCTCACAATGCCCCCATGAACCATATACAGGTCCTGTTCTAACTCTTACAATACCTCCACAACGGAAGAGATGTGTAGAAATTCATAACTAACTGCAGAATTAACAATTCATCGAATCTCTCCTCTTGACTAGAATTATCACCTCATTATGAACAAAATAATGGTATTTTTTCTTTAATATACTTCGTATAATCTTATCGCACTATTCCCGGATCTAATAATCTCGTCTCACCCAGTGTGAACTGCCCAAGCAATAAACCACCCCAAATTCTGCCAAAATCTCCTATGATGCCACAATGCAACAATAGGCCACAACTCGAACACGATACATAAATAAATGACTTAGGAGAGGACTACTCAACTCACGCAACTAATATGAACTTTCCTCAGAAAATAGAAAACAAACACAAGAAAATAGATATAGGGAACTGTACTCAGCATCACACCGTTGCGGCGTGCAACCCGATCCAAATAACATGCCCGTGGAGGCGTTCCACCCGATCCAAACATAAAATCCACACAAGGAGATACTTACCTAGCTAAATCGCCCACTACCACAAAATATCGATTATCGGTCACAAGCACGCCAAGTGCATAATACCATCCTGGGGAGGCAAATAGAGCCATACGCTACAAAACTCAAGCACAACTGAGGTGCGATATATGATCTGAATCTCAAGAGCCATCCTGCTCACATAACATCATCATAACGCGGAACCTCAACACATAAGAAATTATCAAGTCGTTCCACAGCTCACACGGCACAACATAATATTATATGAAATGGACAAAGATGGAACGAAATCTAATGTTCTACTACCCCTCAATGAGAAGCGCTATACTGAAATCAACACATCTGATTGACATGGAGCCCATAATCATATTTAAACTCATTAACAAACCTCAAGACTATTCTGCTCGTACCGAACTAGGCTAATATCCTTACCTGGATCCATAATAACCCACTTTTTCTCATAACACGCAAGAACAACCATCACAGCTGGAGCAAACCCCCACATTCCGCAACCAAATGAACCGAGCGCCCTCCAGGCATAAATTCTCAAATAGGTAATATTACCACCTCCTGCATACTTGTCTTAAACCTTCAATCAATCAGGTGACTACATGTCACACTTATACAACCTTCCCGTGGTCACGTTCCCACGACCTTCCACACAAGGTAACAAGTCTGCACATCCATACCATCGACCACACTAACGTTGTAAAGCAAATCAAGAATCCATGACCAGGGTGCAAAGCCTCTTTCACAAAACACCGATCTTAGGTGACACTGAAGACAACACCATCTTACTCTAAACATTCAAATACCTTTTATTTCTCATCCGAGCTCATGACATCCTTTCCAACACTAAACTGCAGCCCTGATCCTCACTTTCAAATTTCATACCGCTCACTGCACCTAACATGCCAATATGTGATAGTACAATAAATTCATCATAACTCCTGAACCACTAATGAGGTGAACACTTCATCACATAGAAACTTTTTACTTAACCCAATTCAAGAGAACCATAACAACACACGAGTGAATTCTCATAATCGCAAAACATGCAAATCCTCATGTAATAGTCTAGACCACCATAATCATTCTGTGGTCCGCTACAAATGTGATTATAGGCTATATTTACGTATTTTAGTCGCTTATTACACTCTAGTTTACTGCACTTTAATTGAGTTTGAGATTTAATCGCTAGTATTTTGCACTAATTGTGTGTTTTATGCCTTGTAGGAGTGATTCCGAGCTGTATAGATGTTATGGAATGAATTCAAGTGATTTTGAGCTTTTAAGTATGAGTAAAATCCCAAGGAATTAAGTCAGGATCGTGTTCGGGGGTCAAATTTGATAGTTAAGAACAAACGAAGACTCGAGGAGGCATTTTATGACATAAATCTTTGTTACGAATTTCATTTGGGCTATATAATATATGGTTCGAAAGCTAACTCAAAGAGATACAACTTTCATGTTTTACGTTTTTTCAAATTCCAAATGGAAAAAGGTGAAAAACTCAGTCAAAACCGCGACCGCGAACCTAACGCGCAAATGGGGCAGAAACTTTTCGATCTGCGCGGCCACTAGCGTGGTATTAGCGCGGTCGTGCTACTCCGGACCTGAAAAACTGTCCTTTTTCGTGTAGGAGAAGGTATAATTGTTTGAGCCCTACCCTACTTGGTATATATACATGAAAAAATGGTATTTTGAGGAGGTTGGACATATTTTGGACACAGATTTGACCTAAGGAAGCAGAGACACAATAGGAGCAAGGCGGGGAATTCTTCTACGAGTTTTTCCTTCCTCTTCCTATTTTTTATTGTTGGTTATGACTTTTGGTATTGTATTTTTACATACTATTATGAATAGCTAATTTGTTGTATAAGGCTTTGATGGAACCTTTTGTAGGATAAATTCTTGCTATATTTTTATATAATTGAGTCGTTGGATTTCTCTACTTGTTCAACTACGTTTATATTGTGGTTGGTTGAATAGCTCTCAATAGAATGTGCCTTGTGTATTACTCAGGAGAGAGTGCATATTTAGGTATTTATTGAACAACATCACTCCCGACGTATGTGAGGAATCAATAATGAAGGGTTTAAAGGTGAGATTAGGGATAACGAAACCTTGGGTGCGATCTAAGTGAGCCGTACTTAAATCCAGATAGCATAACTCGAGAGAGTATGTCTAGTATGTTGTCGTAATAACTCGAGAGAGATTTAAGGCAGTTAGAGTGCTCATGATCGGTAGAGAATACTTAGGCAAAATTATAGAATACATAGCGGGAAGTATTATGACAATTGGGGAAATCATAACTCTAGACCTCCTTAATGTTTTCTCCAACCCATAGTATCTTTAGTGTTAATTTATTATTTTAATTTGTTAGTTAGTTAGACACAAGAATATTAATATCTATAAGTTAGGAATTGTTCAAACTTGTATTCTTGGTGATAGTGAACAACTATAGCTAAGCCTTAGTTCTTTGTGGGATTCGACTCCGGACTTGTAAACCGAATTATATTTGCAAAGACCACTTAGTCCTTTGTATAAGGCATAGTTGGGCGTGATCAAATTTTGGCGTCGTTTCCGGGGAACTAATGGTGTAACTGTAGGTGTACATATTTCTAGGTTGCAAGTTGTGAATTTTTTATTTTTGTTTTCGTGTATTTGATTTTTTGATCTGAGAGACATGGAATCTTGGAATTTTGGGAGTTTTGATGTTGGTAATTCTACTTTTGATCCTCGTTATGCATATTGTGGAGGAAACCACCCAGGGCAAAATTATCAAAATATTCCCGAGAGCGAGTTATGTGCACCAACTCAATCTTATGTGTGGAATGTGTGTGATATGTGTGGTGTTCAAGATGGTCACTTTCATGGTTGTGCTTATATTTATTATCTTCCCCCAACCCCTTACTTTGATGGTTCTTCTTTTTATTGTGAAGTTAATATGAACAAGGAACCCAGGGATGATGACCTGAAAAAGATCGAGGTTATGCTAAAGTGCCTTATGAAACAAAATGATGAGATACAACTGCGGGTGCAAAGGCAAGATGCAACTATTCCGAACTTGGAGGCTCAAGTGAGTCAATTAGTTGAAGCTTTTAATGCTCAATATGCCAATATTATGGATAGTAGCCAGGAGCAGTGTGCATTCGAGATGAAAATTGACGTGCCAATGGAGGGTTCCAAAGTAGAACCCCAACACTCTAACCAGCTAGAATTTGAGGATGCCGATGTTGAAGAAGTTATACTAGAATCAACCAAGGATGTTGAATATACAAATTTAGTGACTCTAGTGTGATTGGTGTTGAGAAGGTTAAAAAATTTGAAGTTCATGTAGTTGAGTGCATTGGTCCACACTCCAAGCATTTTTCCACATTGTGTTTGGATGATGATATGTAAATAGAGTCGCCCGAGCCACTTGAGGAGTCAAGAGGTATGGAACAAGATGCCTACATTCTGGAATTCTTCGTGCTAGAAAGTCAGGAATACACATCTCATCCAAAGGCCAAGAAGTGCAGAATACTACATTGTTTTATTGGGCCAGTCAAATTCGTTCTACCACCCCAGCAACATGATCATAGAGCAAAATCAAAACTTGGGGTCCAATTCGTAAGTTCAAAGTGGAGGCAGAAAGTGATTCGCGTCGTGCCGCGACGTTAAATCAAGCGCTTGTTGGGAGGCAACCCAGCTTTACTGCTTTCTTTTATTTTTTTTAATTTTTTTTTATTAATTGTATTATTTTTGTAGTGTTAATTTTTTGATTTTTTAGGAGCATGGTACGCAAAGACAATGGAAGGATGCAACAGCAAACCAGATGATTGGAACTAAGTGTGAGGTACCCGCACGAAGGACCATGCCTGGGAGAAGTCTGAGTACACCATGAGATGGTAGTGCTTCGGCCTTTGGCCTACCAAGGAATTTCTTTTACCCTCTTGTATGTATGGGTGTGCATTGGAGATAATGCACAATTTTAAGTGTGGGGTGAGGAGATTGTCTGGGTGACTTTCTATGTTATTTTAGTTGTGTTAGTTTAATGGAATAATTTATTTATTTTTACAAAAATAGAAAAAAATAGACTTTTACCGACAATGGATTTATTAGACAATTTTCTTGAGGGATTTAAGTCTAAAGAAAAAAAAAATTCTTTTGTTAGGTAGTGTAGCAATTCCCCTTTTGTTTTTCTTTGTGTCGTGGCTCTTTTCCAAGGGTTTTGTTTGAACCGGGTGTAGTTACTTTTTTTTTGGGAATAAGAGCCATTGTATTGTGTTTTGAATTGAAACAATATCTCTTGACTTTGTTATGCCTTGAGAATAGTGAGTACTTTGGTTGTGACGCTTAGCCTCAGTTTTTGACTCTTGTATAAGTACCTTAAATTGTTATGATTTTAAATTTGCTTAACTACTTTGACTAGAGTGTCTTGATGAATCCAATCCTGAGTGAGTTAAGTGCCATTTGTGTGTGAGGTTTATGTGTTATTTTGTGCAGCGCATTTGATGTCTAGAACTTGCCCTGTGTGTTTGCAAAGCAAAATAGTAGTTTTGTTCAGTCTTGGAAGTGATATAGACCTTTCTTTATTGAGGAAAATATGTATTTTACCCGCCTAATTATTATGTATCATAGTTAACCCCTTTGAGCATGTAATATTATTTCTTTGCAAACCACATTACAAGCCTTACCTATTTGTTTGAATTAACTATCTATTTGAACCTTTTAACCTCTCATGAGCACTTGAATTATTATGAACTGTGTAAAAGTTAAAGTGTGGGGTTGTTGGTTTGGCATTTGAGTGGAACTAATGAAATATGGAGAAAGGTGCACTGTTTTGAAAAAGTGAGCGCCACTTGAATTGAAAAAAAAGGAAAAAAAAAATAGTTGTATTGCTGTGGAAAAAAAAAAGTATTCCTTGATAAGTGGTGACTCTTGATGTAATTGTGCTTAAATAAGTATGAGGTAATTGATGTGAAGGTGGATTTTGGTTTGACATAAGAATGGGGTTTGAATGTTAAAGTATATGTATTAAAGTGCTTAGGGAGGTGTAGTCACTCATATATCTAAATGTATCATACCTGTCTCGCAGCCTACATTACAACCAAGTAAAGTCCTACTTGATCCTAGACTGAATGAACTCGGTTAGTAAAGTAGTACATTACGGGAAAGCCTATGGTGCATCTTTTGTGGAACATGAATATTATTTCTGAGAGTGAGTGAATTCTTTCTATCTTGAGTTCCTAAGTGTTCTTAAATTTTATTGTGTGAAACTACTCTCTTTTGTTGTGTGAGGAAACTTGATTCATGAAGGAAAGGTAATGTCAGTGACCTCTATGTTAGAGTAAGTGGGTGAGTTGTAAATAATGTGTGTTACTTGTGAGTAAAATCTTGAGGTGAAGATGTTACGCTTTTGTGCTTATTCTATTTTAAATATTCTTGGTGTGATGAGTTAAGAGAATTGCTTAAAAATGTCGTGTCTATATAAAGTGTAGTTTGATTGCTCGAGGACGAGCAATGATTTAAGTATGGGGTAATGATGATAGGCTATAATTACGTATTTTAGTCGCTTATTACACTCTAGTTTACTTCACTTTAATTGAGTTTGAGCTTTAATCGCTAGTATTTTGCATTAATTGTGTGTTTTATGCCTTATAGGAGTGATTCCGAGCTATATAGATGTTATGGAATGAATTCAAGTGATTTTGAGATTTTAAGTCTGATTAAAAGCCCAAGGAATTAAGCCGGGATCGTGTTCGAGGGTCAAATTTGATAGTTAAGAACAAACGAAGATTCGAGGAGGCATTTTATGTACTGTCTAGTAAACTAGACATAACTCTTTTCTCCGAATTCTATTTGGACTATGTAATATATGGTTGGAAATCTAACTCAAAGGTATACAACTTTTATGTTTTACATTTTTCTAATTTCCAAACGTAAAATGGTGAAAAACTCGGTCGAAACCACGACCGCGGACCTGACGCGCAAATGGGGCAGAAACTTTTCGATATGCGCGGCCACAACCGTGGTCTTAGCGCGGACGCGCTACTCTAGACCTTAAAAACTGTCCTTTTTCACGTAGGAGAAGGTATAATTGTTTGAGCCCGACCCTACTTGGTATATATACATGGAAAAACGGTATTTTGAGGAGGTTGGACATATTTTGGACACAGATTCGACCTAAGGAGACAGAGACACAATATGAGCAAGGCGGGGAATTCTTCTATGAGTTTTTCCTTCCTCTTCCTATTTTTCGTCGTTGGTTATAACTTTTGGAATTGTATTTTTACATACTATTATGAATAGCTAATTTGTTATCTAGGGTTTTGATGGAACCTTTTGTAGGATAAATTCTTGTTATATTTTTATATAATTAAGCCATTGGATTTCTCTACTTGTTCAACTATGTTTATATTGTGGTTGGTTGAAGATCTCTCAATAGACTGTGCCTATGTAGTGTGTATTACTCGGAAGAGAGTGCATATTTAGGTAATTGTTGAACAACATCACTCCCGGCGTATGTGAGGAATCAATAACGAAGGGTTTAAAGGTGGGATTAGGGATAATGAAACCTTAGGTGCGATCTAAGTGAGCCGTACTTAAAGCCAGCTAGCATAACTCGGGAGAGTATGTCTAGTATATTATCATAATTACTCGGGAGAGATTTACGGCAGTCAGAGTGCTCATGATCGGTAGAGAATACTTAGACAAAATTATAGAAGATATAGCGGGAAGGATTATGACATTTGGGGAAATCATAACTCTAGACCTCCTTAATCTTTTTTCCAACCCGTAGTATCTTTAGTGTTAATTTGTTAGTTAGTTAGTTAGTTAGTTAAACACAAGAATATTAATATCTATAAGTTAGGAGTTGTTCAAGCTTGTATTCTTGGTGATAGTGAACAACTATAGCTAAGCCTTAGTTCTCTGTGGGATTCGACTCCGGACTTGTAAAGCGGATTATATTTACAACGACCGCTTAGTCCTTTTTATAAGGCATAGTTGGGCGTGATCAAATTTTGGCCATAATACTTGAATGCTTCCAAATAAAATCAATTACGACGGTCATCGGGCACTCGCACGCACTGTCACCAATCACATGCATAACTAACCACGCTGAAGGAGCTGATCACTGCCACCAATATGCCAATTCCACCATGGCTAACCATCTACCTTTTTCTAATTGTTTATCCTTAATTTGACTTAGAAATAAGGACAAATCTAGTCAACACATAACAACTCAACTCACACTCATCCTGAGTGACCCCATTCCACGAGACTACTTTGTCTCCAAACCCATGAACTGTTTCATGCCCTCCTTGCCTGCACATTTGCATATTCGACCGGTATACCCATCCATATAATCCTTCTACAAATTTGGAGTTTATTTCTCTCATTCCTCCAATTCCACATTGCACGCCAAAAATTTCATGGAACATTCCGGGCCTCCTATCACAATCTGCTGCAAGATCCCGATCCTTAGCCATACTGCAAGCTTGAAACCCATAAACACCGTATTCTTAACCTTCAAATTCATTGGGCCATTGTTGAGAGTCACCCACTTTAGCTTGGTCTCGACTATAATCAACTCCAAGTCTCCACTGGCACCTAAACACCCATCTTAATAAAGCACCTGATAGACCAACTGCCCTTGCAAATCATCTTTGTACGAAGCATAAGCCCTGAATCTTCCCAAAGCCTGAACAGAAGTCACTAAGGCCAATTATAGCACCCTCTTAACAATTCTTTTTCTTAAATTACAACGTATTCCCTCTTCCCTTGGCTATATTAACCCACCATTATGCCGATAACCCGAAACCTCACAAGTAGACAACCACGCAGTCCAATCATAGACGATGGGGCTCTCCCACTTAGCTTGAATCTATAATTACACAACCCTGAGACCCATCGAGGTTCTTTCTTCCCTATTGACATCAACTAAAAGTCCAAAAACGCATTCCAAACTCGAAGTCATGTTGCACCTAAATAAAATCCGTGGGCCTAGTCACTGTCCACCATGAATTTCCCAAATGGCTCCAGACTTTCCTCAAGACGTGTGACCATCCTACCACAGAACTCATATGATACACTGCCACTCTCCCACTTTGGTCAAACTCACTTTTTTAAGAAACTACTCGACTTTCGCTTCTTACACCTGGCCTTCTAGAAATTTACCCGTTTCGTAACACTTCCCACATGTCTTTCCTCATCATTTGCTGCCCAGTTGTTGCCTTGAATCAATATCTATCCCTGCGGCACTTGGACCGACAGATCGTTACCACTCTAAACCTTTTCGGAGATCCTCCTTCTCGAGCCGTCAGCATTAGAAATACCCATTTAATCCTGAACCACCACGCCTCGCGATCTCTGACAATCGCTTCCCCAACACCATTTCACAATACTCTGATCAAAATGCAAATTGAAGAACCCATAGCACCGGCGAACTTAACACATTCTATTCGATCAAGGACGACAATACCACATCACAGTTGAAGATTCCACCTCAATTGAAAACACCAAGTCTCATTACTCTATCAACCCAACCTGAACATTTGTAGTCTATTTGCCTTTCCTTCGCCGCAAATGAAATACTGAATCTCTAAATCTTGCGCTGAGTAAACATCCTTCCAAGTCATTCACTGCTTCAATTCATAAACAAACATACCACATATACACCAATATCATGCGATAACCAATCATAAGCATCATAGCAATCTGAGCATAACCTCAAAGCTCTCAGAAGTGCAGCTACCAAGCTGAAATAACAGAATATCCTTCCACAAGGCGATGACAATAGCCCAATAACTACGCAGGGAGAAACATCTCGCACCTCATCTATAGTACCATTACAATTTCTAAAATTCCTGATTTATAGCAAGCGCTTCGCGACGCGTAAGATTGAGTAGGAAGAAACGTAGGCATAAGCCTCAAGGAATCAAATCGCACGATGAGGAATCAAGAAGGGAAGTGCTCCTAAGAGCCCTGTAGCCTCTCAAAGATAAGCACATACGTCTCTGTACCGATCCGCAAGACTCTATTAGAATTGCTCATGACTCATGAGACCTAAGGGAACCTAGTTCTCTAATACCATGTTGTCACGATCCAAAATCCATTAAGGTCGTGATAGCGCCGGACACCACTGTCAGGCAAGCCAACACTCAATAGTTAATTAAATTTCTATTTTAGTATTTTGAAATCGTTACTTTTCATTTCATTATATAGTATTCAATAAAATTTACTAAGTAATTAACGATTTTTCAACAATTCAATTAACAAATACATCCCAAAGTCATCCCAGAACCTAGTGTCACAAGTGCATGAGCAATTTCTAGGAAGTTTACATGTAATGCAATATTTTTCCGGAATACAAACTGGACAAAAGGAAAAATATAATACAATACATCCGAGGGAAAATCTGTTGGATGCGGGTCGTCTAGAGAGAAGCAACTCTCCTAAGTCTCCATGTCAGCCACACCACTGCGTCAAGCAGGCCACAAGATGTACATGTACTTGTGCAACACAAATGCACAACAAGTGTAGTATGAGTACGAAAACAACGTGTACTCAGTAAGTATCCCGCCTAACCTTGAACAAGTAGTGACGAGAGGTCGAATTTGACGCTTACTAGAGGTCAAGGTAGTATAAATATATATGACGCTAATCATGGTTGTCATAATTAAATAACAACTAACACAGAAGGAGATGGCTTCTTTCATAAGTAAATTTCAGTTTCTATCACTTCAGTTGACAACTTATATCTTAAGGCAATTAAACAGTTTAAATCACAGATGGTATCCGGAAAATATCATGCGCAGGAAATGTCGAGGGTCGAACGGCCCGAACCAACAATAATAAAATGTGCACTGCCGAAGGGTCGAATGGCTCGAAGCATAGATGCATCTATTAACCTGCTGTGGCGTACGGACCGCTCCCATCAGAGTAGTGGAAGAAATCACCCCGCTCGCGAAATATAAATGCGAAGAGGTTACACATAAACATACACATTCAACAGCCAACCCCGACTACATCGGGAAAACAATTACTCGAGAAAATGACAATTTCTCTTTTAATGGCCACGAAGATAGTATTTAAATCTTTTCTAGAAATTCATTTTCCAAGTTCCATAAGGTTTAAACATTTTATGTTCATCAGTACAGTTACAAGTCGACAGATAAAACATGATTTTGGGTCCTAGACTACCCAGACATAAGCATAATAGTAGCTACACACGGACTTCCAAAGTCGAGTCAATGCAGCAGAGTATTTCCTCTACGCGATCGCGAAAGGCCATCCGCGATCGCGATTCACTGGCCCATTTCTATCATTTTACTCATCGCGATAGCGACCAATTCGATCGCGTAACACACTGTTGTAGCCAAAAATCAGCAGCTAAAAATGGCCTAGAAATGGTCCAAAATCATCCCGAAACTCACCGAGCCCCTCGGGACCCCGTCTGAACGTGCCAACTAGTCTCAAAACATATCACAGACTTAGTCGAGGCCTCAAATCACATCAAACAACGCTAAAAACACGGATCGCACTCTTATTCAAGCTTTATGAACTTTAGAACTTCAAACTTCTATATTCGATACCGAAACCTATCAAATCACGTCCGATTGACCTTAAATTTTGCACACAAGTCATATTCGATATTACGGACCTACTCCAACTTCTAGAATCGGAATCCGACCCCGATATGAAAATTTCCACTTTCGGTCGAACTCCTCAAAAACCTTCAAATTTCTAACTTTAACCAAATGACTCCAAAATGACCTACGGACCTATGAATCCACTTCCAGTCGCGCTTCCAACACCAGAATCACCATACGAAGCTATTCCCAGACTCGAAATTCCAAACGGACATCGATAACACAGAAACACACTTCAACCCAAATTTATGAATTTATTCCAAGAATGTTAACTTCCACAATAGGCGCTGAAACGCTCCCGGGTCATCCAAAATCCGATCTGAACATACGCCCAAGTCCGAAATCATCATACGAACCTGCCGGAACCTTCAAATCCCAATTCCGAGGTCGTTTACTCGAAAATCACAACTCAACCAATTTTTCCAACTTAAAGCTTCTGAAATGAGAATTCTCTTTCCAATTCGACTCTGAACTTCCCAAAATTCAATTCCCACCGCGCGTGCAAGTCATAACACCTGAAGTGAAGTTGTTCATGGTCTCAAACCGTTGAACGACTCGCTAGAGCTCAAAACGACCGATCGGGTCATTACATTCTCTCCCACTTAAACATACGTTCATCCTCGAACGTGCCAAGAACTGCTCCGGAGTTGTCCAAAATCTTTGCTTAACACCTCTTGCACTCGCCCGTGCTACCACAACCTAGTTGAGCACATTTTCTCGAATAAATCTGAAGATTTCTCCCTTTTTACTTAGCCAAATTGGCCTTAGAGCTCAATTCCAACATCCGAAATTCTTTACCAGGCTTGCTTCTAATATACGAACACCGTATTAATCATCACACGATGTACCAGAACATGATTGCATACCTTTGCTGAATTCACACCATGCACCACATCATTCACAGGACCATAATAACATTATCTGCTCATAATAGCTAATATTCCCCGAATATGATCCTCACAATGCCCCCATGACCCGTATACAGATCCTGTTGTAACTCTTACAATACCGCCACGACGGAAGAGATGTGTAGAAATTCATAACCAACTGCAGAGTTAACAATTCATCGAATCTCTCCTCTTTACTAGAATTATCACCTCATTATGAACCAATAATGGTATTTGTTCTTTAATATACTTCATATAATCTTATCGCACTGATCCCGGATCCAATAATCTCGTCTCACCCAGTGTGAACTTCCCAAGCAATAAACCACCCCAGATTCTGAAAAAATCTCCTATGATACCACAATGCGCCAATAGGCCACAACTCGAACACGATACATAAAGAAATGACTCAGGAGGGGACTACTCAACTCACGCAACTAATATGAACTTTCCTCAGAAAATAGGAAGCAAAGCACAAGAAAATAGATATAGGGAACCGTACTCAGCATCACATTGTTGCGGCGTGCAACCCGATCCTAATAACATGCCCGTGGCAGCGTGCCACCCGATCCAAACATAAAATCCACACAAGGAGATACTTACCGAGCTAAATCGCCCATTACCACAAAATATCAATTATCAGTCACAAGCACGCCAAGTGCATAATACCATCCTGGGGAGGCAGATAGAGTCATACGCTACAAAACTCAAGCACAACTGAGGTGCGATATATGATCTGAATCTCAAGAGCCATCCTGCTCACATAACATCATCACTACGCGAAACCTCAACACATAAGAAATTATCAAGTCGTTCCACAGCTCACACGGCACAACATAATATTACATGTAATGGACGAAGATGGAACAACATCTAATGTTCTAATACCCCTCCATGAGAAGTGCTATACTTAAATGAACACATCTGACTCACATGGAGCCCATAATCATATTTAAATCCATTAACAAACATCAAGTCGATTCTGATCGCACCGAACTAGGCTAATAGCCTTACTTGGGTCCATAATAACCCACTTTTTATCATAACACGCAAGAACAACCATCATAGCTGGAGTAAACTCCCACATTCCGCAACCAAATGAACCGAGCGCCCTGCAGACATAAATTCTCAAATAAGTAATATTACCCCCTCCTTCATACTTGGCTTAAACCTTCAATCAATCAGGTGACTACATGTCACACTTATACAATCTTCCCGTGGTCATGTTCCCACGACCTTCCACACAAGGTAACAAGTCTGCACATCCACACCACCGACCACACTAACGTTGTAAAGCAAATCAAGAATCCATGACCAGGGTGCAAAGCCTCTTTCACAAAACACTGATCTCAGGTGACGCTGAAGACAACACCAGCTTACTCTAAACATTCAAATCCCTTTTCTTTCTAAACATTCACATCCCAAAAATATTCGGAACAAACGATGCTGTTATAGAGAGGTTTGACTATATTGGCTAGATCGAACAAAAATTGGAAGGTAGGTAGACCCACATATATATGCAAGAATAAGAGGCTCTTGAAGGTGATTGTTGATGATAGATTTATATTAGTAGATAAATTTAAAATGTTGATTTTTTGTTCATATCAAAATTTTAAAGCAGTAACGGATGACACCTTTTCTGGTACAATAATGCCTTCGTGTATCCAGAATTAGTTTAACCTTATATATATATATATATATATATATATATATATATATATATTCTAGATAATTTTTACATATGTATACATAACCGAACTGAAAGCAATGAGTTCAATTTACCACATAATCCGCTCTATATCCCCATATGATCACCACACCCTCTCTTTTTTGAGATCTCAATTTCTCATATAAAGACATATTTCACTATTGTTTCATTGAAATTTGCCATAGTAGCCACACATGGTTATAACGCACAAATTACATGTGCCTATAAAAATATAGCTGCCATTAATATATACAGTGTTTTTTTGTTGTTGTGGTCCTAATATATGCCAAATGTTTCTATTTATTTTTCCTGATTGGGGATAACATCCAACTGATTTAAGTTTCCCTTTAGAATACGTATCTACCAGAAAGATGATTGCTTCCAAAATTGCCTTTAGGCCAATTTGATACCAAATGTTTTTTTTAGTCATGGCCTACACCTATGATACATTGTGATGAAAATTACATTAATTGATCTTTGTCTGTAACGAATTTGTACATTTCAATAAATTTGAAATGTGGATGAAACGTGTATCCAGAAAATACAAATAGTATATATGTATATATTTATTGTTTCGAACTGTATACGTTTTGCTCTCGTCTGGTTGATTTTGATATTTTAATAGCTCGGGTATAGTTAAATGTGATGTCCAAAAAATTGTGCTTTCTTGTAACTCCTCGAGTGAAGATTGTAAGAGCCAATCCTAATATTGTTTCTTGTCAAGGAGAAATACTAATATTTCTCTTGTTTGGGTTAAGAGACTAGCAAATTCAATAAACAATTGACCAAAATAGTTGTCTGCCTACTCTTTTTAAACTAAAAATAGCTGGTGGATATATAATATATTTATAACTCATATATAATATATATATATATAATTATGTATGTATACCGGCTAGAAAAAGTAAATATTGAATTTGACTATTGCTTGGCAAGAGAGTATAGAAATTATGCCAGTTCTTGTTATTAGGAGTGTACTCCTAGTTTTATTGTGTAAACTTGTCAGTTGGTGATTCAGTCTAACAAAAGTTTTTATTTGAATCAAAAAAGAAAAAAATTATTGTAAAGTAATGCTCCTAGCTTCATTGACTTTGTAATTTGAGTTTGTCTTTGATCTACCATAGTAATATTTGGAGGAGGTTAAAAAGAATTGTCAATTGTCAATCCTAATCCTAATCAGTAAAACACAGCACCAAAATTGACATGAGTAAATATAAACTGTGGACGAACACTAAAATATAGGTGAAAAATCAGTTTAAACTGGTTGTACTTTTAAGTGAATACCAACACAACTTATTCTTTTGGAGCTGACGTAACAAACTACGCGAGTCTCCCAACGAAGCCAACATAAATTCGTTCCGAATAAAAAAAATAAAAGGAAATTTTATTATTATGGTCTACTAGCCACCTGTTCTGAAGTTCCAATCGAAGCATATAGATCCGGCAACTATCTCCTACGGTTCAGAGAGGACTCAGTTGTTAGTTAGTACCCCCTTGGTTTGGGGGTGAACCTTTTCACTCGCCAACCAGGGGAAGGATCTCAAGCCCAAGCTGAAGGCTATCTCACAATTCTTCATGAAAATTCTATTTAAAGCCTATATTGCGTCGTTTAAGGTACAATATCTGTCTTCCATGCTAAATTCATCGTTGGACCTTGTACCGTGCCCAAAGAGATGTTATAGCGACCATCAGCTAACAGGCGGGCGAGGTTGAAAGGGTCTTGCGCAACCTTCGGATTATCGGAAGCGCAACCTTTGGAGGACGGTTGAGAGAATAAGTGGTCTTATTTGGTTTCAATAGTGTGAAATATGCCAAGGTACAAATCCAAAACCGACTAATTTAAATAAAGAATTTTTTTTTTTTTTTGAAATAGACAGAAATGAGGGGTAATTTGGACGTGAAAAACAATGAACTCAGAGGTGTGACTTAATGAAATAGGATAAGATTTTTGAAAAGATTAATTTGAAATATACTCAAATTGAATTACATCGTCACTGTATAAAATTTAAACTCATAAAATGTCGCTCCAATATGTAATGAATCGTCAATACAACTTCTAAGTGGGCCGTACATGGGCCCTGGCACATCACATGGACCAAAACTTGGCTCAGGCCAGGAAGATAATAGAGACCCTCTATAGCCCCTCAAAATTTAATAGCTCATATTTTTTTTCGTTGACACGAAATGTCCCTTCGGCCCAAATATATTACATTTAAAAGTTTGGTGGCGAAGTTGACAGAGTAGTGACAAATTTTTGTAGTGAAAGATGAAATGGTTTGAACTTTGAAGTACAACTAAGAAAGAAGGTGTTTAAAAAAAATTTCAAAGAAGAAAGAAGGTAGGAGATTGCAAAAAGTTAATAAAGTGACACCATAGGACCCACTTTCCCATTTCAAAATTGAAGAGGAGTCTCACACATAGACCCAATGTAAAAAATTTCGGGCAGCACAAATATGTTGGTTAACATATTTTATTTATTTTTGGCTACAAATTTTAATATGAAATTATAGGCTAGGCGGCTGTTTATAGTTTCTGCCGAGCGGCTAACTTTGTCAAAAGCTCAAGATAATAGGCCACGAAACTTGGGCCTTGGAATGGTTTGCGAGTACTCGTGTGTAAACTTTTGTGACTTGATTTAACAAAATTGGGAACTTTTTAGAAACATATTGCCTAGAAATATGAAGAATTAACCAAAATAGCCGCCTACCTAACCGCTTAAACTAAAAATAGCTGGTGGAGGTATAGTGTATACATAATTTATGTATTATATATGTATAATTATGTATTATGAATGTAAATCTATGTATATGGCTAGAGAAAGTAAACAATAAATATGGTCGGCTATTTGTGTAAAGATCCCTAGAAATATTTCGTTATTTCTCATTGTTGGGCCTGACCTTTGACTTTGAACGTAAAACATTAGGGGGAAAGTACACAAATAGCCAGTTTTAGGATTGCTATTTAGAATTTAGTCAGTACTTATTTTGTCCTGAAAATTTGAACTAAAAATCTTAACTTCAAGATTTGTGTCCTAAAAAATTAAACTGAAAAACTGAAATTCAGGATACACTGGCTAATTTTTAAAAGTAGCCCTCTAGAATGATTACCTGGTGTCATTTCTACAAACATTAGAGGTATATTACATGGGCTCAATGTGACATTTTATCAAACTTCGACAGTTAGACTCAACCTAAATTTAGCCCAATCTGGCCCATCTTGATATAATTTACCTAATCTTTTAAAGACTTCTATTCACATTTAGAATTTAAGTTAGATAATGATTCATCATTTCGTTTATGTCATTTCAAAATAAAAGAGAACTTCTAACATATTATTTGATGCATTTCTGACTTGAGATCAAATTTTATTCACGTTGACTCTCAGAACTGATAATTAAATTAGATAATTACAACAATAACATAAAACCAGAAGGAAAAGAAATAAGCGTAAAAGAAGGAAGAAAAAAAAAGATTACAATGTCTGAAATTATTTACAAGTCAAATGCTCCAGAAATAGGAACATAGTAAAAGCCAAAATCATGAGTTATTAGGACTGAGTACCTGAATTTTGTCCAGTTGACATTTTATAAACACAATCTATCATATACAACAGTTACAGTCAAAAAAGTAAGGAAAGTATAATTTTTTGGCCTAACTTTCTGTGAAAGTATTATTACCAACTGCTACTTTTTGGGTAAGGACCACCTTTTATTTCTCAACCCTCCGTCCCGTATTTGCTTTAGGTACCGACTAATCTAGGTTCGTGCTGCAACAGGTCCATTAAAAAATATAAAACGCTCTCTATCAAAAAAATTTCATTCACATAGCTCTATCAGGACAACCTATTCATGTCCTTTGTATTTTCTAATTAACTAACAATTTTCTCTCTATCTTTTAAGGGTTTTTTTTTGGGGGGGGGGGGGGGGGGGGGG
>ML414468.1:87369-105019 GCA_005239525.1 Nicotiana knightiana | reverse complement strand
GTAGGGAGAAAGGAAAGGGGTTGGTGGCTCTAATTTATGTTACAGTAGAATGGAACAGATAAATAATCCATCAATCTTAATTTATTTGATAGACTGACAGTCTATACACAATATTTACATTAATTAGTATATTCAAGCTTTAGTCTAAATTTGATTAACTATATTGGTTTCTTTTACACATAGATAAATTAAATATCAGACGACACACTAAGTTTACCAATGTGATTTAATCAATTATCTGGTTTTAAATTGGATTAGATCAATTCAATTTTTAAAATTAAAGATCAATTATTAAAAACTAGCAAAAGTATTGTAAGTTGCAGTAAGTTCGATAAATATATACTATTCAAAATTATTAGTTTGAATCTCTAGAAATACAAGTGTTAAACATTCGACAGGGATGGAGTTATTTTATAAATCTAACAAACATTTATAAATCTTTTTCTATTTCTAACCAGTAAAATTTATTTTGCATTTTAAAAGCAAATGATTGGACAGCTCTGGATCTTTTTGATGCATCTACAGACAACAATACGAGTCAAAATCCAAACCCCACATGCCATTCTTTAGCATGCGCGCATGAATCAAAACTGCAAACATGACTAAATTAGATAACTGACTGAAAACACTAAAAGAAACAAAAAAAAAATATATATATATATATATATATAAAAATAAAAAGCAACCCTGGTGCATTAAGCTCCCGCTATGGGCGGGGTCGGAGGAAGAACCGGACCACAAGAGTTTATCATATGCAGTCTTAACCTATATTTTTGCAAGATGCTATTTCCACGGCTCGACCCCATAACTCCCTAGTCACACGACAATAGCTTTACCAGTTACGCAAAGCTCCCTTCAAAAATAAATAAATAAATAAATGGTGCATAATAAAAGACCATATTTATCCCAAACTCTTAGGACAAGTGACCCTACTAGAATTTAAGAGAATTTGGTAGCATCCAATGACAGCCTAATACTTCCAAGATTTAGTACTGACAAAGTCAATCCCATCTGAAAACAAAGGTACAATTTGGCACTGCATGCACGTTGACTTTTCCTAAGTCACATGAACTCGGCTAAGATCGAATTGAACTCTCTTTGATTGAGCGATTCTTTTAGATTTTGATTTTGATTTCCGCCCCGAGAAAAGAGAAAAACCTTACAATTTCAATCCATTTATCTAATAAACACCACAACTAGGTAGATATTGTCACCTTAACCACTTTTTTATATTTCATTCGTTTTAATTTACGTTACATAGTTTGATTCGCCGTGCAATTTAAGAAAATAATAAAGCCTTGTGAAACTTGTGATTTTGACCATGTAATAGTATTTGTATAGCTATAAGACATTTGAAATTTATAGTCTAAAATATTTTATAATATTTATTTGACTATAAAAAAATAACTTCTCATGGGGAAGAACCTTTGTTTTTCTACTCTTTTTGAGTATATCGCACTTGCCACTGTATATTAACACACAAAGGGGCATTTTGGTGTACTCAGCTCACACCATAGGTGCAAGATTTGAGGAAAAATCGATCCCTTGAGACAACTGTGCACAATCTTCCCTTATATTTTTGCAAGGGGTTCTTTTTCTCGACTTACTTGTGACCTCTTAATTACACGACAGAAACACATAGTGTGCCGTGCCATGGCTCTCCTTAGCATGACAGCATTTTATGTATAAATGATACACTAAAGGCTCGTTTGGTATGAGGGATAAGGGATAATTAATTCCGGAATTAAATTTGAGATTAGTTTATCCCATGTTTGGATGGGATAAAATCGTGATATAACTAACTCCGCGATTAGTTATCCCGGAATTGTAGTATTTTTTAATCTTTATGGGAGGATGGGATAACTAATCACGGGATAATTAATCATTGAATAAAATATTTAAAAGGAACAGACTAATTCCGAGATAGTTAATCATGGGATAAAATGTCACTAACTTTAAAGGGTTAGACGCAACAGAGAGCATGTGCTCAATGTATGATAGAGAAACAAAGAACACATAGTGACAATTGCAGTCAAATCGTTTACCATCAGTTACTAAAGACAGTATTTGACAAAGAAAACAATTATGAGCTCATAAAGGTAAAAAAAATGAGCAAATATATAGTTTATCGCAAATTAAATACACATGAATTTATGCTGATTTTTTATTTGAATGATCAAGAATATGTATGAAGTCACCAATTAACAGCTCAAATCCAAGATTAAACAAGAATTGCTATGATACAAGAGTACAGGGTAAATTAGGTTATGGCATTGTTTGCATGAATAAAACTGAATATTTGCTGGACCAAATTTGCTATGCCATCTGCTGTAAACTTTGTTTTACCAGAAATCTGCACAAACAAAAATAAGAAAAATATCAGAAAATATAATCCAGTGACATTCTATAAAATTTTATACTACAATCAGATTTTTCTATAACAACACTTCATGTTATTGTTATAATATATGTTCTATATAGCAACACTTCGCTATAACATCCAAGAATATTCGGAACAACCGAGGTTATTATAGAGAGGTTTGACTGTATCACTATTACTATCAATTTAATCGACTAAAATAGGTTATTATTTTATTTTTCATGTTATCATATCACGCGTGCGAGTTGCAAGTAAAAGTTAACTAATATTGTATAATGTCATTTTGTCTATATACCGTAAGTTCACAAAACTTAATTACTTTTAAGTAAATAAAAGGTATACTCTGTTTCACTGTTCAAGGTGGTCATATCGTTCAATGTAATTACGTACCTTAACATTGAAAGAATATAGAACAGTTTGTTCAATGGTTGTAATATTTGTATGAATAATATTAAGCTGCAAATCTTCTAATGCAGAAATGGTGGTAATGAGTTGGCCTGGCCTTCTTTCTGACAATATCTTGATCATTGCATTAAAACCAAGAAGCTTCACTTCAACATCAGCCAAACATGACTTAATCTCTGCTATTTCTTCTTGAATTCCACCTTCATATAATTCATTTGCTAGTGGCAAAGGATCAAACAATGGTGGTTGTGAAGGATTCTGAATTTCCATTAATAATGAATCATTTCCATATAGTTTCCTTCTCTTTTGTGATTCAAGGCATTGTAAAAGTTGCTCCAATTCTCTCACAAATTCAATTGCTCCACCAACAATTGAAGCTTGATCTCCCTAGAAAATTTCCACACAAAAAAAAAGATATCAACATTTCCATCTTTCTTCTACATAATATGGTTATCTTTGCACTGTGCACGGAATTTAAGAAAGAAATACTAATTTTCGACACTTCAAAAATACCCTTAAAATTGTGGTCTCTTTGTCAAAAGAAATGCGCTGAAAAAAGGCAGATGTATTGAACCTTTCAACAAAATAGTATTTTTTCAATTAAACATGCACGTTTATATGGCTATAATTACATGTCATTAAGAGTAAACGAAAAGTTTAAAGTGAATTAAAAAAATTCTAATATAGAAAGGTATCATTCATTTTTGGACAGATAATGAAACAGGGCGAGTTTTAATACCCTTTGTACATAGGAACTTGGCATGAGAGACCTCAAGACAAGAAGATGCTCATTCATTTGCTTCCTTCTATTCCTCTCCACTTCAATATGTGTCATTCTTTGATTCTCAACTTCCTCACTACTCTTCATTCTTGTTCTTTTCCTCTTCTTCTTCTTGTTTTCATTTGCTTGGCCATTTTCAAGATTTTCATCAATAAAAAACCTTAGTTGTGTAGCATTCTCTACTTTACCACTAAACTCTATAAATTTCTCTTCAATTTGTGACACCATCATAGCTTCTTCATTAACCATCTCTGGATTTTGATGGTTAAGACTTGGGAAAATTGGAGGCAAATAAGGCTGTAGAAATATTTCATGTTCAAAGTGAAACAACATGGTGAGTTGAAGTGTATTGATATGTCAAAGGAAGAGACACAAGCTTTGAAAAATGTTGAACATTAAAAAAAGTACCAATATATATATAGATGTGTGTGGATATATACCTGGTTGTTTTTTTTTTCCTCCATTGTATTTTAGAAAGAAAGAAAAAAGAGACTCAGAAAACTCTAGTAGTACATAAATTCATGCAAAAAATCAATCCATTGGTGAATTATCAATCCTTGGGTCCACCTCCAGAAACCTGACAAATTCAGCAACAAACTATCATCGTAATTGGAATTTTTTTTTTAATTAAAGAAAAAAGATGATGAAATTACTTGTGGATAAGAAGATGGGAATTTTCGGAGTAACTATTCGAGAAGAGGATATAACACAAGTGTGTGTATATATATACCCGCACCGAAATCGTGCTTTACCTCTAGATGTCCAATCAACTATTGTGCCTCAACGCATTTCTGGGAGAACTAGCTAGCTTTCAGTGCGAGTGGCAGTCGGACCTCCACTATATATAGATACTATAAATATTACTTGAAAAGTAATTGCACTTAATTATTCATAATAAGTGAAATTAATAATCGGAAAATAAAACAAATATCTTTTTTCTTATAATATGTTAAATTACACTAATATTATAAATATTTTTTGTTAAACCATCGGTATATCTGC
This sequence comes from Nicotiana knightiana, assembly GCA_005239525.1. Taxonomy (NCBI): domain Eukaryota; kingdom Viridiplantae; phylum Streptophyta; class Magnoliopsida; order Solanales; family Solanaceae; genus Nicotiana; species Nicotiana knightiana. Next base: position 100,451 of record ML414468.1, on the reverse strand, counting down.
CATATCCATGAGAGAGGGAGAGGGAATCTGGAGAATAGAAGAGCCTGTGGATTAATTTCCGCCCCATGAATTCACTCACTTACCTCCCACCTATTAATTGATTTGAATCACAAGCAGAACTAACTTTACCACCTCTTTGCACGAGGCTTTAATAAATACTTAAACGTTGTTATATGAGTTTATGAATTAAAGTGAGCAAAAGTTTGAACCTTTCTATGGATTGAATGGTTGAGATTGGTTTAATCATATATCAAGCACGCGATTACCATAGCAGCCTAGATCCCTTATTTTAACTACAAATTTATTTATTCAATAGTTATATATTCCATGTGATACCACCCCCCATTTTAACTTTACACGCTCTACTAAGCCTTTCTATTAAATGATGAATATATATACATGGAGCTTGTATGAAAATTTTGCAACTTGTCATTTTAATATAAAGTGGAAACTTTATGCTTAAAGTCTGTCTGCTTAGGCGGACTTTCCAAAATATTGCCGACACCTACTTTTGGAGGAACCAGCACGCCGGCTGCGATATTTTCAGAGCATCCGAGCGCTTAAAGCTGTGAAACTCCGTAATTGTGTTTGATGAAAATTGGTTGAGCAGCAGACAGAAGAATAAAAACTATGCAACAAACAATTCTTAGCCGATTGGATGCGGAAAACATTTGACATTCAGTCCGGCATCAAATCAAACAAATTGCAAAGGCTTATACTAGGATTGGCAAAGATCAAGTAGTAGTAACTAATAAATAGTTGGGAGAGAACAGTGGAAATCTTTTTGTAGATCCGAACAATATAAAATTTTAATTAGAACATAAAGTAAAAATCTAAGAGTCTAGACAGAGGTGACATGACAGATTCAAGCAAAGATAACGCGCAATGGCAGTTTCCAGTCCCTAATTTTCGAGTCCCTCTTGCATAGGAAATAAAATGACAAACACAAGCACAAGTCTGGAAATCAAGAGGCAGAATAACAGAAGCCGCACGGCTCTTCTCAATGTATCCCACAATTCAACTCGATCATAGGAAGTGCTATTTGATCCATAGGTTCCAACCTCTGCCCATTCAACATCACCTTCCAAAATGGAATGAAAATCAAAGTATTGGTGAAGCTTTTAAAGTACAACTAAATCACGATGTGTACTCAAATGCCGGTGGTGGCTGAGGCTCCTCATCGACAGCCATTGCTGATGCCGGGGCCTGTTGTCCAGTTGATCCACCACCAGTGCTGGATGCAGTTGACGAGGGTGCATCAGTAAGGGACAACACTTCAGGTTCCTCAGGACGTAGATCTCTCAGAAGCACAAATCCAGAAGGTGATGATTTAACTGGCACGTATCTGCTTTCTTCCAAAAACTTTATGTATTTCTCCTGAGCTGGAACCACCCTAGCAGGGTTGGTCAACATCTCAAATGATGGCTCTGGTTCATTTTTCTTCTCCGCTGGAGTATCCACCTGCCATTAAAAGAGAAATTTTATTTGCACTATACAACCAAAGCAGAAAAAAATGCAAGATCATCCATCCAAATTTGTCTACAATATTATAAGAACAGACTGTCAGCCCGATCCCTAACTAAATGATAGAAACGTATACGAACCTGCATGGACTCCCCAGAACTTGGTGCACCAGAAGATGACTCTGTTCCAGCTGCCTTCTCGGCGATGGCTTTTTCAGCCTCTTTCTTGCTAGCCCTTGCCTTAGCCCTAGCTGATGTTGATAAAACAGCTGTGGGAAGTTTGACGGCAGAAGTTGTGGTGGCTACAGTGGTTGGCTTAGGATACTCAAATAGCGAGGGCTTGGCGTGGGATACAAATTCGAACTTCGGCACTTTTAGGTCATAATTCAGACCAATCAAGGCTGTTGGTGAGAATGCTAAGCTAACAAAATATATAAGTGGATACCAATACCAAAACTGACTAAAAACAGCTAGTCCAACAACTGCTGTAATTTTGTCATGTTTAGTCTTTGAAAGTAATTTGATTGTCACATTTCTTCCACCAGCATCAAGAATACCAGAGGCCAAAATTGCACCCATTTTACTCATAGTATCTTCATGCTTATCTAGGACAATTTTCTCCAGTTGTCGCCTGAACAGAAGAAAGTATAGCAAGCTCAGAAAAGATGAAAAAATAAGGAGAGATGTGACATGCATTTTCAGATGAAATACCTGAAGGCACCCACGCGGGAATCACTAGCTTCACTTATCTGGACCATCACCATGGCCATCGCTATGAGAGCACCTTGACGTACAAAATCAACCACATCTGATGTCAAAGGCTCCAACAATGAGATGGCCTCACTCAGACCAGTACCTGCACAAGAAATGCCTACTGCCATAGCCGCACCATATCGAACATGTGGATTGTAAGACTCTGATAACAACGATACAATACGAGGCATCTGCAAATTCATTGAAAAGGAAACATTATTAACACATCAGAATGAAGAAGACTTGGGGGAGGGGGAGGTAGGGCAGGGGGGAGAAATAGGATAACAGTAGTGTTAAATGTGGATCTGCAGACACAAGTCAAACATAGTAATTCCGCTGAAATGAGACCACAAACAACAAGAAATTAATAAGAGAAAGCACCAACCTGCTCTGGCTCAGAATACATAACAAATCCAAGTGCCAAAACTGCTGTCCGGCGGACATCATCACTAACATCTGATACAGCAAAATGCAGCAACTGACGGATAGCTTTATTATTCGCAGTTCCTCTGTAAGCCAATGCTAAAGCATACATTCCACCATAACGCAATATAGGGTCTTGATCCCTAGTCATTTGTTCAATCAGTGTATCCGCTTCTTCTTCCCTTCCGTAGACTGTGAGAGCTATACCTAGTGCCAAACCCCTGCATGTAGATTCAGAAGGAATGTTCAACTCCAGGTACTCTATGGACTATTATTCTGTACTCATTAAAAGAAAAATGTGTTCCAGGCAACCTACACATGTAGTAAGATGGAGAATTTTTCATCCTTATTTTATGCCACATTATTGATCCTGTAATTATGCCCAACACTACTTACATATTCATGTCCCCTCTAGTTTGAAAATTTTACTTTTTGCTAATAAACCTTCATGAAAGGAAAATAGCACAAAAACAGGGGAAGGATCAAAACTTCCCAGTGCACAAAAATTACACTGAAGAATTTTCACCTTGAATTTGAAAATTCTTCAAATTGATATTCACAAAATTTATAAGTTCAGAAAAAAAAGAGGGGTGTATACATGGGGACAGAAACAAGTAATAGTACCTAAATATGTGATTTTACAATATATGATCAAAGGCAATATCTATCAAAATATTCAGAATTGAGACGGACAAAGAAATCAACATGTCCTGTCTTCTTTAAAACCAGAAATTCAAACGCCATTAACTTGCAATGGACATTCCAGCCATTCTTTTGAAACAGAAATTCAGATGGCCTTAATTTGCAATGGACATTTCTAAATCTGTGAAATTCACAGTTTTTTCTTTTTAAAAGTAAATGTGACATTCACAAGAAAACGGATGTTACACAGGTTTTAACTTTTAAGTCGAAAGATCCAACACGAGGATATGGAACAGTGAGTTCTAAAATGAGGACAAAACCTGTCCATTATTTTCTTATATTTGTTATTAACAGGATTTGTTGCAAAGAAAATAAAATAAGTGAGAGTATCGAAGCCAAGCAGTCAAGGACATTTCAGTAATTAGCTCTTAAATATTTATTGCAATTTTCAGTCTATCAAATGTATAATAATCTATGTTGCTCGGACTCTCCAAAATGTAGTTGTACCCGTGTCGGATCCTTCAAAAATGCACTACATTTGGAGGATCCGACACGTATCCGGCCACATTTTCGGAGAGTCCGAGCAACATAGATAATAATTATACCTATATGTTTCCTTATATCACTTGGTGACATTTCTTCAAACAGTATAAAAAAAAATTATCTGTAGTTTATAAAGTAAAATCAATCCAAAATACCAACTATCTCTTCACACGATAACAGTTCATTTCTAGATATTGCAATCATTTTTTACACTATTCAAATAATTAATTTCCTTATTATAGCTCAAGCAAATATTTTCTATAGTTCATCAATGCTTAATTATTTTTATTTTTATTTTTTTGGATTGGTTTAACTTTTATCACAATATCATTCTTCTACAAAAATACAAAAGCAAAACCTGAAAAAGAACAGCAAAAGAACTTCTCAAGTACACATGTATTAAGAGATAACAATAGGATCTAAACAAGTAATTGTACTTTGGCAATTGGCTTAAAGCTGTCAGCCTACCTGATTATCTTCTCATGTTGCGTCTCATGAGCATAAGCAAGCATCTCACCTGCCTTCTCACTTGCAGTTCCAACCATCAATAAACCCATACCAATACCAGCAGCCTCTCCAGCAACGGCACTGTCAGTATATAGCACATTTTTAATGTCATCGTAAATGTCTTCATCAGCGGTTCCTAGAGCAGCCAACCCAAGTCCTAAGCAGGCACCATGCTGAATAACCTGGAGCAACAGAAGTTGAAAATATGAAAACAATAGCCGGAAAAAAAGAAAGGTGCCTATGAGAAAGATAAAGTTCACTAATACAAGTACCTCGACATTTGTACTACGTAGACTATCGCGAAGAAACTGTTTGATGCCCTCCCCATGATTTGCATGAATTAAACCAAGAGCATACAAGGCACCACCTTCTGAATATGGACTACCACCTCCACCAGCTCCACCTTGCGGCAAGTAAGGTGCCATAAGTGATCTCCCCTGCTGCAAATGGCCACTGTGGATAACACCCAGTCCAGCTGTAGCACTGAATTTAGCCCAATTTGTTGCACGGCTTAGCCAGTCCTGATAATGTAAGCAAAAGATTCCCACTAGAAATTATTTTAGGCTGTAGATATAATCCAAATGAGAAGGTAATCTGGTAAAAGGAAAAATATAATCACCAGGTTCTCCCTAAGGAATGTATCCACAGTTGTTCCAGCATGCATGATCGCATTCGCATATATTGTTGCACTGTGACACACGCTATTTCTCATCTCAACAGACTGCTTTATTGTTTTAAGAATAAGGAGATCTGACCTGTACGCAAAGATTAACACAACTAAGAATACACATTTTCCATCGATCAATTGACAAATAGGTAACAAAAAGTAAAATATATTTGTCTTACTTGTTATGGCTGTATAAGAATTGCAAGGTCAACTGTATTGAGGTCTCCCCTGATAGAATCCCTTTTAGTTTTCCCAACCTTTCAGCATATATAGCTTCTTTTGGATCTGCAGTTGTCAACGTCCCACCTGAAGGTCTACTTTCTTCTAACAACGGAACATCTTCTGAAGCTTCTGCATCTTCAGTCGGTGCTCGATCAGAATCCGCAGGTAACGGCTGTGCCGGCTCTGAAGGTTGTAGGTTTGGGCTGGAAAGCCGGTCTCTAACCCTCAAAAGAAAAGCTTGGTGCTCATTCTCTACAAGGTCAAAAGCTATTTGAAATGCCAATAGAGCATCATCTTTATTTTCTGATCTTAATAGCTTCTCCAATATGCTTGCTACAGTCTCTGGTTTATCCAAAAACATAAGCCACTGGCACATGCTCAAATAGTTTGGAGATGGTGACTTCTCATACACATCGACAAGAAGACGAAGCACCTGCAAGAGAAAGTAGGAAGATTTAAATGGAAATTTTCTCTGAATCTGCTTAAAGAATATCTAAAGAAGTAACAAAATGCATTAAAGAAGTCATCCTACATCTATCAAGAAAGAAAGAAAGCGAAACAAATAAGGATAATATCACAGGCGGATGTAGTGCATAAGATATGGGTTCACCCAAACCCAGCAAATTTGGCTCAGACCTTGATGTGTTAACAAATTCACTAAATAAGTGCAAACAATAGATTTTGAACAAAGTAAATCGAATGGGTTGTGGTAGAATTCCGAACACGAACTCATAATATGTTCAAACCGAATCCTTTTTTCTCTCTGTTTCTATTTTCCCCACCGTAGATGATATTGGGATGACGCTGATGAGGAGACACTGGAAGAAAGTAACACTCAAAGGGAAACTTTTGGTGGCATACGATTAATTTTCTAGAGGGGGCTCACAGTATATGCCTTACCTGAATGAACAAATTTAAAAAAAAACATGGTCACAGATAGAGACTTATATCTCTCTGAGGAGAGCACAAGCAGTCAATGCAATAACTAAACCTAGCAAAAAGATCACACAAATTAGAGCACACGGATTTGGGGTGGAGGTGGGGGTGGGGGTGGGGGAGCTTGAAATCAACTATGTTACATAGGGTGAAGACAGAGTAAGACTATACCTCACTTCGGTATTCTCTACGATTGACGAAGTTATGGGAAACATTACTGCAATATGATAGAGTGGCATCAACGTTATCACTGCTAACAATTGCTTCGGCAACCTTATCCAGCCTTCGGCATTCAATGGCCATGCCAATGGCTTGCTGATATTTGCCATCCACTATACACCTAAGTAAGAAACAAGGCAATTGTTAACAAGAATGGAAACCCCAGAAAAATAATGTGAGGATTAGATGTCCACATTCTTATTCGTCCACAACAGAAGATGAAATATACGTACTTATCAAGCATTCTCTCCACAATAGCCTCCAGCCTGGGGTCCACCTTTGCGGCTTCATCATTTGACTCAGCTGCCTTAGTCTTATGGCTTGCATACTCATCCAGGGCTTTTGCTGAAAGGAAAGATATTGCAAATCCAACAATACGAGTCAACAGTTGACAAACAAAACGGACAGCTAAAACAATTGACATATTATTATAGTACTCAAAGTTCGACCAACACTTACTACATGAACCGGTTTAGTTATTTTACTTCTTAATCCCCAATAAAGCATTGATGTATCAACCCAGTGATGTCAGGTATGACACAACAATTCAATACTATGGACCAAGACACTACAGAAAGAACACAATACAAGCTAGAAGGGGATGCAACAAAAATCATCTGCAATAGCAATTGCAAAAATATAGGATCTTGAGGAAGAAATGTTGAAGATGCAAATCAAAAGCAATATATTAAAGTTGAAAAAGAAAATTTGGAAGATACAAATTCATCATAACAACATAATTTATTGTATTTATAAGATCTGAACAATATGATATGAAATTTATACCGAGAACTGTATGAACATAGTCAGTATCCTCAGAAACATCAAAGAGAGGGCCAGCTCCAAGGGCATAGGATAATGAGTCGTTATGTTCACCCAAATGATAGAAAACCTGAGGAAATAGACAAAAGTTAGAGAGGGCTGCTGATAAGAAAATTAGTTCCTGCAATAATAAACTGTCTCCCATATGAGATGGGAATGAATTGGTCGGAAAACAAAAATGTAACCTTTGAAGCAACTAATGCAGCTAGTTGTCTTTGATCAAACTCTTCATCCTCGTACAAGCTTTCACTGCACGAACAGGGAGTTAAAAAGGTCCATGAGATGCCAAAACACATATCATGAGTACTCAGATGATAGAAATTAAGACTTGAGCTTAGGTTTCAGAAATTGCATAATTATATATATATATATATATACATACATGAAGTGCAGGGCATGAAATTACCCAATATCACAACTGACACGACCAAGAAAACTAGATACAAAGCCAAGCAAACTATACAGCATTCTACAGATGCACATTCTAACATAAAGCAAAACTTAGCTTCACTGACAATGACAGAGTGATTAGATTATAGCTATATTAATTAGTTGATGCATAACTAAACTGGCGGACAAGTTGAGTATCTGCAAGAGAACTATGTTTGGCAAGCAATTTGGTGACTTATAAAGAAAGCTCTGAGGTCCTTGAGGCCACCAGGGCTCTGGTCTAGTGGGGTAAGAGAGGGGATGGCTGGACTAGGCGCATGACATGAGTTCAAACCTTGTCGCAAACAAAAGCTTGGTATTTAAGTGGAGAAGGATAGAGAGGCTTATTATCCACCGTGCTTGAATCGTGCGCAAGGGGCCAACTGGCTCTCGAGGTTTTCTCGAATATAAAAGTTATAAGGTCATAAGTTAAGCTTGTGGTCAGCTAAATTAAAACTTGTGAGTGTTTGGTGTTTAAAATAATCGAACAAACAACATAAAGTATCTAAACATATTTTTTTTCCTTCTCTTTTGTGCAATATAAAAACATTGGGCTTATCAACCAAGCTCAAAAATATAGTTTTAACTCAATACAGTATAATTACACCCCTGCATAGACGGAGAGGGTCAAAGACATCATAGTACACAAAGTTAGTAATATGAGGGCTAATATAAGTTACATTTTTTTGCATAAGGCAACGTAAATAAGTTACATGTTAATGAGATGGACAAAGATTTACACACTGGTTTGTTTCATGAAAGCCATAGGCAATACTAATTAGTTGAGGAGGTGAATAAGTTTTACTCGCAATATTTGAAAGGATAAGAATCCTTAGGAATGAAAAACTCATCCAAATACTTCTAAAAAGTACCCCAGCCAAAACAATAGCATAGTAAGTTTCAATCCACAAACAGTCATGATGAAATGAAGCTCATACAAGATTGAGACGTTCTCCCTCCGTAAGCTGAAACACATACCATGGTCACTACTTACAGAACATGCATTTTATATTTAAAAGAAGGTACTGACTTCCAGATCCACTTATGAACAAATGAACTTCTTGAATGTGCAATGCCTTTCATTGCCATGGAACCCATAATGAATTCACCTTAACCCTCCTTTACCTGTACCACCTTTTCGGCTTAAGATTGCCATCGATCAATCAATTCAAAACCCAAAAGAAGAAAGGCGAAAAAACAAATTAGGCGTTAATCTTTTCCATCTAAGATAAAATTGACTATAAAAACCTTCCAGGATCAGCATTAAAAAAGCTTTCGACATCCCCCACACCTACCATCCACACCTCCATGGTGACAAGGCACTCAAATACAGGCAATGTAGCCCTGCAACATACACTTGCACTATTCAAAAACCATACGGTGAGTCGCTCAAAATTTCCAACTCACACCCGACCGCCCAACATAATAAGTCCACTGATCCTAATACTTAGAAATTCCAATTCCATTTAAGCACCGCGTAAAGAAGTTATCCCTACAACTTAATACTTCTAGAACATAAAACAGGAAAAAGGATCTCAAAACCTTTCATATTAATGCTGAAAAGTCCCAAATCCACACAATTATGTCAAAGCAATGAACAAATACACAAGTATTTCACCGCACTACAAACCGTAATTCAAATTGAAAGTAACAAAAACACAATATTTCCCATAAAGACACAAACGTTCAAGAACTCAATTCACCCAAATGGAAGAAAAAAAACGCCAATTCCTCTGCTGCTCAGAAATTAAAATCCCACTTTCCATCATTAAATTAACAAACCAAAAACAAAAGAATTCACCAAAGAAATAGGAAAATAAAAACAAAACAAAACAAACTTCCTCTTTCTACAGCTCAGAAGTTTCAATTACACATAATTTCAATTACTACTACTAAAAAAAAGTACCGTTTTACCACAATTAAAGAAAAATAAACTAATTATAAGTCGAACCCCATATAATTTCAATCACGACAACTACGAATTGAAGTATATGTTTACCATAAATAATGGGGAAAAACATAATTGAAACTGAGTATAAGAGAAATAAGTAGCAGAAGAATGAATTACATGACAGGGACAGAGGTAGAGATCTCAGGCCAAAAGTAATCAACAAAGGCGTTGAGATTTGAGAGAGCGTGGAGTTTCAACTGTGGGTGGGATTCGTTCAGCATCGCCAATAAACCACCTGCCGAACTCACCATCGTCGCAGCCGTCGCCATTGCCGCCGCCGCCGTTTAACTCTTAGGGTTTGGATCTGTAACAAGAGAGGAGAAAGCTAGGGTTTTGAGATGAAGAGAACAACTGGAAACCTAAGGAAAAGGTGGAGAAGAAGAAGAGGAGAAGACTGAAGAAGAGATTTGAAAGCTTTGGGATTTCTTGTTCATGGGGTAAAGAAAAAGGTTCTTTATATTTTAGCTCACTCCTTTGCTCATTTTGGATTTCTAATTTTTTTCTTTTTTTGTTTAATAATAATAATGAGAAAAAAATCTTGTGTTTGAAAATATTTAATTTTGTTTTAGTACTTTTACCATGAAAAATCTAATTTGGGTCTTGACTAATTCAAATTTTTATTTAGAGTTAGTTTACATGCACCGTTTTAAGTTTAAATTTTTAAAAAAAATTAACCCAAATAGTCGCTCATCAACAGCTTAAACTAAAAATAATCAATGGAGGTATAATATATGCATAGTTTATGTATTATATATGTATAATTATGTATAATGAATGTATAATTTAGGTATATGGCTAGAAAAAGTAAACAACGAATATGATCGGCTATTTGTGTAAGGATCCCAATTTTTAATGTGTTTTATGTTTTTTTCCTGAAAAAATGACATTGAATTGTCGCTCTCAAAATAATAGCCGAAGAATATATATATACACACATTTTTTCGGCTACCGAATACACCCACTACAACCTTTGTGGTAGTGTCTGTCCAGTTAAACTATAAGGCGTCGTACAAGATAAAATTTAGAATTATATTTATCTCATACTTGGTTACGGGTATTAGTTAACCCGAGAAAAATTTTATACTAAAATGGTGGGATTTGTTAGTAATCTCTATTTGTACACTAATTCTGGAGAAAATAAAATAACATATAAACAGAAATGCACACGAAACAAAAATCAATTCGAGCCCATTGAATTTACAGTGTTTTCTTAAGGAATTTAATCTTCTCCTAGTACCCAAGAATATGGATTATTTCCTCCCAAGATAAAACAAATTACACATTGGTGTTGTGGTACTTCAAATCCCAGTGTTTCAGCGAACACAAAGTTCGATAGCAAATCACACTTACTGTTGTTTTCTTTTAAGTTAAAAATATGCAGAAGAAAGGAGAGGAACTTAGAAATTCGTATGGAAAATCTGAGAGAATGGACTTGTATTTATAGCCAATGTTGGGCTGACTGAAGAGGTGCAACTCTTCAGAATGGTTGTTTGTGCAAAATGGCCATAGCATAAATGACTATTTATTCAACAATAAAGAGAAAAAATTGAAGAGGGTAGTTAATCTTCTGTTACAAAAACAGAAAACGGAAAAATGAAAACGGTTGGATTTAATATTAATATTATTGGATTTAATATTAATATTTTGTTGATAAACGGATATTCAATAACATTTCTGTTAATATTTACTATTAACAAACAAATCTGGTCCAAAAAATTAATCAACCAATCGATCATTTGACCAGATCTGAAGCCAAAGCGAGCGAGCGACGACGACGCGAGGCTTGCCTTCTTCTCAGCTCTTTAAGAGCTAGAAGAAGAGCAATTGCTTATATACCCATTAAAAACTTCTTCCTCTTCCAATATGGGACAATGTCCCTTCATCAAGGAGGGAATCTCAAATGAAACTCAAATATTTCATTTTTCCTCCATTTACCATTCACCCTATTTTAAGCTTTAATATACTTAAAACCCCAACAATCCCCCACATTAATGGAGAATGGCTATATCACGAAAATATGCATGAAAAACTGTGTGATTCGCAAGCAAGGATTAATTGCATCTGGATAAGTAGGTTTCCCTTTGAACTTTTCGTAGTGAACTTATGTCAAATATACTCGATCGATCAGTAGATTTGATAACTTTGAACCGTCAAACTTTGGTGTATACCTAGACAACCATAAGTCACACAACCAACTCTTAACCGTCTTTGATTCTCATTGTATGTTCGTTTCAGTCACGAACACCNAATTCCGATGTATGGTTGTCCAATATGAATTCTATTTCACTATTGACTGCCTCTTTCCAAAATAATGATTCCGTAGAAGATATAGCTTCTTTAAATATTTGAGGCTCATTCTCCAATAAGAAAGTCACAAAATGTGGTCCAAATGAAGTAGATGTTCTTTGACGTTTACTGCGTCTTGGATCCTCCTGATTAAATTTACTTTCTTTTATTTCTTCTCGAGGTCGTTTAGATCCTTCACAAATCGACTCACATTCCTTTTTATACGGATGTATATATTTTCAAAGAACTCAGCATTATCTGATTCTATAACCATATTATTATGAATGTCGGGATTTTCTGATTTATGAACCAAAAATCGATATGTTTTACTATTGGTCGCATATGCTATGAAAACACAATCAACGGTTTTCGGTCCTATTTTTACCCTTTTGGGTTTAGGAACTTGCACTTCTGCCAAACACCCCCACACTTTANGTCATCCCGTAGATACACTATTTGATATACCCCGTATCAAATTTAGAAATCATTAAAAAGCCTTTATGCTTTATCTCGACCATAGTCTCATTCCCCTTGATGATTTCTCAACTACCTCTCTAGTTAGGCCTTTTGTAAGTGGATCCGACACGTTATCACTTGAGTTTACATAGTCAATCGTGATAATTCCTCTAGAGAGTAATTGCCTAACGGTTTTATGTCTTCATCGTATATGACGAGATTTAGCGTTATACATAACGCTCCCAGCCCTTCCAATTGTCGTTTGGCTGTCGCAATGTATGCATATTGGTGCCAACGGTTTGGGGCAAAATGAAATGTCTTCCAAGAAATTCCGGAGCCATTAAGCTTCTTCACCGCTTTATCTAAGTCTATGAACTAAGCCTCCATTGTAGACGGGCAATACAAGTTTGTTTGGACGACTTTCAAGATACCGCTCCTCCACCAGCAGTGAATACATATCCATTTATGGACTTGGAATCAGTTGATCTGGTGATCTAATTTGCATCACAGTATCCCTTAATGACCGCAGGATATTTACTGTAGTGCAGAGCAATGTCCTAGGTATGTACTAAATTACCCCAAACCTCGTTTCATTGCCATCTAATGAGATTGACCTGGATTGCTCGTATATCAACTCAATTTACTTATAGCACAAGCTATATCTGGTCGTGTACAATTCATGATGTACATTAAGCAACCCAACACACGAGCATAATCCATTTGTGATATGCTTTGGCCTTTGTTCTTTGCTAATGCAAGATTT
>ML414468.1:0-74198 GCA_005239525.1 Nicotiana knightiana | reverse complement strand
TGGAGAAATGGTGGAGAACGGGCTAAAAACTGGTCGTATCCTGAGCCAATCTTCCATAAGAGCAACCTCTCACGCCATCCAAAGAGAATCCGGGATTGCAGCCAACAGGAAAAAGAAAGAAGAAGGGACCATGATGGTTTCCGATGTCAGGAAACCTCGACAATACCCACGCCCATTTCCTAAAGCTTCCCAACATTACTATCCTCACCAAGATACAGCTTATGCTTCGCCCCCTTTTCCCTATGCGGTAATGAACGCTCAGCCACATCCCAGGCCGCCACAACAATACAATCAGAATAGAACTTCACCCCCAAAAAATAACCATCGTCCCCCAGCTCCATATAATCAACGCCTCCTCAAAACAGCTACCCGTACAATGCCTATCCCCGAGATCCACCAAGGAGACTTAATTTCACTCCCATCGGAGAGCCGTATTCCAACCTCTTCCCAAAGTTGGTCCAGATAGGACTCCTGCAACCCGTACCTCCAAACGGGCAGAATCCCCAATCACCATCGTATAGACGGGGTACCAGTTGTGCTTACCATTCCGGAGCAGAAGGGCACGACACAGAGGATTGATGGACCCTCAAAAGGGTCGTGGAAAGCCTTATAGAACAAAAGAAAGTGGTTTTAAGGGACGAAGAAGCTCCCAATGTGACGAACAATCCACTGCCCACTCACAATCATGGGCCCGTCATCAGCATGATTTGCGAGGATCGGGATTTTGATCCAGCTCTAAAGGCCATCATCTCTATCGCAGAAGTAGAAAGAAAATCCAAGGCGGCACACAAACCAGTCAAGGAGATGAGAAATAATAACCCCGTCCCCCAGGTCACGGGACAGGCTGAGACTGAGACAAATAAGGGACCCTCTAAAGACGCGGTCCTTTACATCCCCAAGGCACACAGGAAGGAACAAAGTGTGTTGAGCCCTCCCAGAAGGTTACAATTCAACAAGGAAATAATGAATGGCCCAAAATTGTATGTCCCGAAGGGGACGTATGCGGCGGGGGCAAATAATTTCAACCAGGCTGAATGAGCTCGTGTTATTAGCCGCGCGTCGCAAACTCCCATGAAGAATACTACTGCCGTCCCATGGAATTACCGCAAGACGGTGGTGACATACAAAGGGAAAGAGATTACTGGGGAAACAATCGACATAAACTCTTCAGAGAAATACCTCTACCCGGAAGAGCTAAACAAAAGCAAGTTGAAACGCTTTCCGCCCAAAAGGCCGATTAGTGCCGGAGAGGCAGAAGAATTCTTCAAGAATATTAAAACCTCTGACTACACCACAATTGAGGAGCTCAGAAAGTCCCCCGCCCAGTTTTCGCTTCTATCCTTGCTAGTAAATTCAAGCGAGCATCAGAAGATCCTGATCAAAACCCTCAACGAAGTATACGTTCCGGCCAACACCACAGTCGAGCAAATGGAGAGGATGGCAGAACGATTTTTTGACGTCAATCGGATTTCGTTCAACAAGAATGACTTGCCCCCGGAAGGGGCCACCCACAACAAAGCTCTCCACCTAACTGTTAAATGTGACGGTTACTACGTGAAGAGAGTTATGATGGACGGTGGATCTGGGGTTGATATTTTCCCTCTATCAACCTTACAAAGAATGGAGATTGGGACTGAAAGAATCATGCCCAACAATGTGTGCGTCCGTGCATTCGATGGTATCAAGATAGACACGATCGAGGAAATCGATTTGGTCTTGACAATCGGCCCTGTAGACTTCGAAGTGACATTCCAGGTCATGGATATGGATACTTCCTACAATTATCTCCTGGGAAGGCCTTGGATCCATGCGGCAGGGGCAGTGCCATCTACTCTCCACCAGATGGTTAAGTTCGAATATGAGGACTAGGAAATCGTGGTCCATGGGGAAGACGAGCAATCTATATACAGGGACCCATTAGCCCCATGCCTGGAAGCAAGAGAGGGCAGCAAGCACATAGTTTACTAGGCTTTCGAGATTGTAGTTGCAGACCAGCATGAGGAAGGAATCCCGTTCCCTTAACCCTTCCTATCAAACGCGTCAATTATGGTCGCCAACGACATAATCAAACATGGGTACACACCTGGAAAAGGGCTCGGGGTGTCCTTGCAAGGCATTAAAGAACCCGTTACCTTGCCTACCAATAAAAAGTTTTTTGGCATAGGGTTTCAAGCTACCCCCGGCGATGAACAATGGGCTGACCAACGCAAGAAAAATGGTTGGGTATTGCCTCAGACGATCCCACACATCACCGCATCATTTGTCAAGCCAAAATACGTGGAAGAAGAAGAAGAGATTTTCACGGCCGAAGAAATAGAAGAAATATGCGGAGCAATGAGGCAGATGTTGTATGAGGCCCATATGGTCCAACCAGGAGAAGGCTCCAGCACTGCCGAAGTACAGTATATGGGGCCTGACGCCAAGTTGCAAAACTGGGAGGCTACTCCATTCCCCGTCAGGCGGGAGTCCCGGTAGTTCAGCTTTTGCCATCCTTTCTGCACTATGAGTTATTTCAGGGTGTAACTCAAGTTTTTAAATTCTTGACTTTAAATTTCGATGTAAACCCTCCTATGTTCAAATTCAATGAAATGAAATCAGAATTCCATCGTCTATTATTCTTTCTGATTTTTGTTTTACTTTTATTATTTTTCAGTCCTAATAATGCGGCTTTAAAAAAAAACATGACATGCTTGCGGACTTCATGCTCTAATCTTAATACGTCGTCTAACCTCAAAATAATGAATCAAGAACTGGAATATGACGAAGAAGAGGCTTTTAGGGAAATAAATCGAGAATTGGAACAGTTCGAGAATAAGCCTAAGCCAAACTTAAACGAAACGGAACCCGTTAACTTGGGCAATGAAGAAGAGATTCAAGAAACCATGATAAGCGTCCACACGGATGAAAAGACTAGAGACGCCTTGATTCAACTCCTATTTGAATTCAAAGACGTATTTGCTTGGTCCTACGACGACATGCCCGGACTAAGTATGGACTTGGTGGTACACAAATTGTCAACCTACCCCGGTCATCCACCTGTCCAACAAAAGCAGAGGAAATTTAAAACAGACATGAGTTACAAGATCAAAGAAGAGGTCGCTAAAAAACTAAAGGCCGGAGTAATCCGAGTGGTCCAATACACCACCTAGTTGGCCAATGTGGTTCCGGTGCCTAAAAAGGACGGAAAGGTCCGAGTATGTGTCGACTACCGGGATCTGAATAAAGCCAGTCCCAAAGATAATTTTCCACTGCCAAACATACACATCTTAGTGGACAATTGTGCCAAACATGAGGTACAGTCTTTTGTCAATTGCTATGCCGGATATCACCAGGTATTGATGGATGAAGAGGATGCAGAAAAGACAGCCTTCACTACACCCTAGGGAACGTACTGTTACCGGGTCATGCCATTTGGTTTAAAGAACGCTGGGGCGACTTATATGAGGGCCATGACCGCCATATGTCACGACATGATGCATCAGGAGATTGAGGTGTACGTGGATGATGTGATAATTAAGTCCAGAACCCAAAATGACCATGTGCAGCATTTGAGGAAATTCTTCAAACACCTGCGCAGATATAATTTGAAATTAAACCCAGCCAAATGCGCTTTCGGAGTTCCATCCGGAAAATTACTGGGATTTATAGTCAGTCGACGGGGCATCGAGCTGGACCCAACAAAGATAAAATCTATCCGGGATCTCCCACCCCCAAGAACCAAGAAGGAAGTCATGAGTCTGTTGGGTAGGTTGAATTACATCAGCAGGTTCATCGCTCAGTTGACCTCCACATGCGAGCCTATATTTAAGCTATTGAAAAAAGATGCGGCCATCAAATGGACAGACGAGTGCTAGGACGCTTTTGATAAGATCAAAGAATATCGTTCAAATCCTCCAGTATTAGTCCCACCAGAACCATGGAGACCTTTGTTCCTATACCTGACGGTGCTAGAAAATTCCTTTGGGTGTGTTCTCGGGTAACGCGATGCAACCGGGAAGAAAGAGCAGACCATTTATTACTTAAGTAAGAAGTTCACAAACTACGAGGCCAAGTATTCTCAGTTAGAAAAGACTTGTTACGCTCTAACTTGGGTTGCTCAGAAGCTCAGGCATTATCTGCTGGCTTATACCACCTACCTCATCACGAGGCTGGATCATTTGAAGTACATATTCCAAAAGCCAATGCCCACCGGGAGATTAGTAAAATGGCAAATCTTGCTCACAAAATTCGATATTGTATATGTCACTCGCACATCTATGAAAGCTCAAGCATTGACTGATCATCTAGCTAAAAATCCGGTCGATGATGAATACCAGCCCTTGAGCACTTATTTCCGGATGAAGAAATCAATTCCGTCGAAGTAATCTCGGAAGGCGCTGACACCTGGAAAATGTTCTTCAACGGGGCAGCCAATGCGAAAGGTATCGGGATATGGGAAATCTTGATTTCACCCATAGGACAACATTACCCTGCCACGGCCCGCCTCCATTTCTTCTGCACAAACAATACTGCCGAATATGAAGCTTGTATAATGGGCATGAACATGGCTGTTGACATGGATGTAGAAGAGTTGTTGATCATGGGGGACTCCGATTTGATCATTAAGCAGGCTCAGGGAGAGTGGGAAATTCGAGATGTTAAACTCCTTCCCTACAGACACCATATGGAGAATCTTAGTAAGCGATTCAAAACCGTCGAGTTCAGATATATTACTCGATGCCACAAGGAGTTAGCTGATGCCCTGGCCACCCTAGATGCAATGCTGCCCTATCCAGGTAATGTTCGCATAGACCCATTGGAGATCCAGATCAAGGAAAGACATGGTTACTGCAACACGGTCGAAGTAGAGTCCGATGTCCAACCATGGTATCATGATATTAAAAGATTTTTGAAGACAAAAGAATATCTCGAGCAGACCAACGGAGACCAAAAGAGAACCATCCGCAGGCTCGCCAGTAGTTTCTTCCTAAGTGGGGAAGTACTGTATAAAAGGACTCCCGATCTAAATCTGTTAAGATGTGTAGACGCCAAAGAAGCCGAAAAGATCATGGGCGAGGTCCATTCAGGAGTATGCAGTCCCCACATGAATGGGTGCGTCCTCGCAAAGAAAATCTTGCGGGCTGGATATTATTGGATGACCATGGAGAAAGATTGTTTCGGTTTCGTCCGGAAGTGCCATAAGTGTCAAATACATGGCGACCTAATCCATGCGCCACCTTCAGAACTGCATCCTATGTCGGCACCCTGGCCATTTGTTGCTTGGGGAATGGATGTCATTGGGCCAATCGAGCCAAGGGCCTCAAACGGGCACAAATTCATTTTGGTTGCTACCGACTATTTCACGAAATGGGTCGAGGCCGTCACGTTCAAAGTTGTCACTAAGAAGGTGGTGGTGGATTTCGTGCACGCTAATATCATCTGTCATTTTGGTATCCCAAAAATTATCTTTACCGACAACGCCGCAAATCTAAACAGTAACTTGATGAGAGAGGTATGTGAACAGTTCTAGATAACACACCGCAACTCGACCCCTTACCGGCCCAAAGCAAATGGCGCCGTTGAAGCTGCAAACAAAAATATCAAGAAAATTCTCAGGAAAATGATTCAAACATCTAGACAATGGCATGAAAAGTTGCCTTTTGCATTGTTGGGGTACCGCACGACCGTGCGTACATCGGTGGGAGCTACCCCTTACCTTTTGGTTTATGGCACTGAAGCCGTAATACCCGCTGAAGTTGAAATTCCTTCCCTTGGGGTTATTGTCGAAGCAGAAATTGAAGACAATGAGTGGGCCAAGACCCGACTGGAGCAATTAACGCTGACTGATGAGAAAAGAATGGCCGCAGTGTGCCACGGACAATTATACCAGCAAAGAATGGCCCGCGCTTACAACAAGAAAGTGCGACCTAGGAACTTCGAGGTAGGGCAACTCGTTTTAAGATGTATCCTCCCACACCACGAAGAAGCGAAAGGAAAATTCGCCCCAAAATGGAAAGGTCCATACATCATAAGGAAATTGTTACCAAAAGGAGCGTTATACTTGGGGGACATCAAAGGAAATGACCCCGAAACGGCTGTCAACGCAGATGCCGTCAAAAGATACTATGTTTGATCCTCTATATATTTGCAAGTGTTCTCCGATTGGGATGATGAAAACTTTCATTCTTGCTACCCAAACAACATTAACCCTTCTTGTAAACCCTTTGAGCCGGTTACTCTTCTTTGATTACCCTCTTTGGAACCCGAAGTTCTTATAAAAAAAAAATCAATTAGAAACAAAAACAACAACAAAAGTTTCCTGAACTACGTTCGACTTGATTCCGAAAGGATACGTAGGCAGCCTCTCCCTGGGGTTCAGTCACACCAAAATAAAAATTTCACATTTACCCAAGAGTTTAAGTTGGGGCAAATGTTATGTTCAGCGACGTTTGCGCATAAAAGATTCCAAAGTTGTAATTCAATACAAATTCTTTTCACCAAAAACCCTGTTCAAGTCCTTCCGATCAATCGGCAAAGATGTCCAAAATTGGAAGATGCAGTTGTTAGGAGCAGATACAAACAGTGAGAGAAATTAAAATGAGAGAGTCTTATCGGTGAAAACCCACACAGGCACTGTAAGGCGACGGTGAGTAAAGAAATTGAAAATGAGAGAGTCTTGTTAGTGAAAACTCGCATAGAGCACTACAAGGCGACAGTAAGAAGAGAATGACAGAGGTTAGTCGATGAAAACTCGCAAAGGGCGCCACTAATCGAGAAGGACAATGGATCACTAATATGAACACAGTCCGGGGAAAGGTTTCTCAATCTCGAGGTGATCATTATGATGAGTTTCTTAGAGTCGGACGGTTTACACGGATCAGGCATCCAGTCCAAAGGGCATGTCATGTTCATTGAATCCCGCATGCACTCCAAATAAGTCTTTCTTTTCTTTCCCCGAAAGGGACACCTCTTGTTTAAATTCGTTGTCCATTCTGTCGTTTATTCTCCTTTTGAATCCCTTTCGGTCCAACTCTGTCCTGAAACTAAGGCAAAGAAAAGATGGTAGGACTGATTTACAGGGCTCTCATTTGACGCAGGTCAATATGCAAAAGGCACCCAGCCTCGTCGGGGACATCGAATCGATCCCGACTGGCCACAATGGCCGATGATTCAAACTCAAAACCTTGAAAGGAGAAATCAAATCGAAGTGCCTATAAAGGCAAATGAAGTTGAAAGGTTGAACCCCGCGTGGCTAACCATCTTGGCAAGGTTTGAAAAGCCGAAGTATTCCCGGTGGCTTAAAGTTACAGTTGGAAGAAAAGTCAGAAGTGAAAAGCCAATAAAGGCGAAATAAAGTTGGAAAGGTCAAGTCCCACACGACCAACCGTCGCAGCAGGATTTGAGGGGCCAAAACTCCCCCCTGATACTCTGTAAATCCAAAAGAAAAGCAAGTGAAAAGCCTACAAAGGCAAAAAGAAAATAAAATATTGGGTCCCCCGTGACCGATCGCCATGGTAAATCTAGGAAGCCAAGGTCCTCAGGATTAGAGATGAAACCCAATCCCCAGCAAGCAAACAAGAAAGCAAGTGGTTGAGGTCTCCATCAAAAGAACTGAGATCAAGCAGTTGAAAATCAAGGCCGCAAAACCAACCACCGTTTCAAACTAACAAATCGTTCTTTGTTTGAAAATAGGAAACAGGTGCAAAAGCAACCATGTAGAAAACAGGTGCAATCAAAAGGAATTGCACAAGGGCTGGAAGGAGCTCTGCAGCATTGACTCAAAG
This sequence comes from Nicotiana knightiana, assembly GCA_005239525.1. Lineage (NCBI taxonomy): Eukaryota > Viridiplantae > Streptophyta > Magnoliopsida > Solanales > Solanaceae > Nicotiana > Nicotiana knightiana. The sequence goes on along the minus strand of ML414468.1, from coordinate 66,435 downwards.
AAAAGGAAGTTTCCTCCAAAAAATCTTTTCCCGCATATATATAAAAAAAAAGAAGAGAAGAAAGGAAGTTGAATGTGATGCAACCCTAAAGTAGCATAGGGTCCTCAACCCCTAGCCAAACATTTTCCAACAAAGGACATCCCAGTCCTCAGTTGATGCCAACGTAGGGTCCTGCACCCAAGCAGACAACAGCATAACCTTTCGATCATCTTCAGAAACTGGCATAACCCCAGTGATCTCTTTTCCCCAGGCAACAACATAACCTGTTGACATCTCCAGACACCGGCATAACCCGGTGATCTTCCTGACAACAACATAACCTGTTGATCATTTTCAGACACGGGCATAACCCAGTGATCTCTATTTCAGGCAACAGCATAACCTGTTGACCTCCCCAGACACCGACATAACCTGACGATCTTCCTGACAACAACATAACCTGTTGATCATCTTCAGACATTGGCATAACCCAGTGATCTCTATTTCAGGCGACAACATAACCTGTTGACCTTTCCAGACACTAGCATAACCTGGCAATCTCCCTGACAACAACATAACCTATTGATCATCTTCAGACACTGGCATAACCCCAATGATCTCTTTTCCCAGGCAACAACATAACTTGTTGACCTCCCCAGACACTGGCATAACCCGACAATCTTCCTGACAACAGCATAACCTGTTGATTATTTTCAGACACTGGCATAACCCAGTGATCTCTATTTCAGGCAACAGCATAACCTGTTGACCTCCCCAGACACCGGCATAACCCGGCGATCTTTCTAACAACAGCATAACCTGTTGATCATCTTCAGATACTGGCATAACCCAGTGATCTCTATTTCAGGCGACAACATAACCCGTTGACCTTTCCAGACACCAGCATAACCTGGCGATCTCCCTGACAACAGCATAACCTATTGATCATCTTCAGACACTGGCATAACCCAGTGATCTCTATTTTCAGGCAACAACATAACCTGTTGACCTTTCCAGACACCAGCATAACCCGATGATCGTTTCTTCTCCAGACACTGGCATAAACCCAGTGATCTCTTTTCCCTAGACACCGGCATAACCTGGTGATCTTCCTAACAACAGCATAACCTGTTGATCGCCTCCAGACATTGCATAACCTAGTGATTTTCTTTTGTGACAACAACATAACATGTTGATCCTTCCCCAGACATCGACATGACCTGGTGATCTCTTATTGACGACAATACGAGCTGTCGATCTTTTCCAACATAGGGTCCCCAATCCCTAGTTGATTTCACCTTTCAGGCATAGGGTATCCACCCCCCTAGTCGGCATTCACTCCGGGTACACATTTCCCGGCCTTTTATTGCTCTCAATAAAAAAATAGCATAGATTTTATTACAATAACTCACGAAATTTTCCTAGTGAAAACTGGGGCAGAAAATTTCGTTTGTTTGTTTTGATTTCGTGCAGATTACATTTCTAGAACATTGGAACTCGAGACGACAAAAAGAAGAAGTTTCGATCCAAAATAACAAAACAAAAAGAAGAAAGAGAAGATTGAATCCAAAAGTGCACAAATGGGAAACGAAAAGACAAGATTGAAGTCATTCGTCCAGTATATCCCGTTTTGATCCGAGGAACGACAAGACAAAATCAGCACCTGCGATTAACAAACACCAGGATCCAGGTCAGAATCAGCAAAAGATCAAGACTCAAGACCAAATCCTAGATAGGAATCTTGTATATTTGGTGGCTAATAGGTTTTAGTTAGTCCTTCGTTTTGCACTTGGGTGTAATAAGGAGATCAGCAGCAACCGCAGTAAAACCACAGTTACTCTGTAGTCCCAGCTACCAAAACTTCCAGAACTACACTGACCTGATTCCTTTATAGCCAAGGATATGTAGGCAACCTTGAAGCAGGGTTCGGTCAAACTTTTCAAAAACGCTTCACAATGGAACATATGAATAGGTAAAAGCCGTTTATTGCTGCTCACTTTGTCTTTGCCCGAAAACTCTTCGTGTTTCCGAGCAAAGAGGGGCAGCTGTGAGCATGTGATTTTTACTCGCCGTATCTTCCTATAAAAATCTCAATAAATCAATTGATTTTATGAATTTTGTTGATTTTTCAGTAATTATATGTGAAAGATTTGTATTTTTTGCATATCCATAATTCATCTTTTTTTAAAATTGTTAAAAAATTGCATCACTATTATCAGAGAATTACAAAGTTATAATTAACTAAATAATAGACGGGTGATGGTTATTTAAGGTAATGAAGTTTTAATAACTAATTACTAAAAGTAATCATTTTATTCATTGAATTATGGAATAATTAGTAATATAAAATTGGTCGTTTTATTCATGAAATCTATAAATAGATGAAAAGTAAGGTCTAAATTAATTACTACATTTTTTGGATTAAATTAGATTTTTACTTTAATTAGATTAGTTAGTTTAATTAGTCAAGGAAGTCAAAATCGGACCTGGGCCAAGAAATACCCAGGCCCAATCCCTATACACTCAACCTACCCAGGACCAAACCCAATCCCTACACACTCAAACAACCCAGGACCAAACCCCTTTACCCGGCCTGCCCCAGCACCCCTCCAAACGACCCCGTTTGGTTTAGTTAATTAAATCCTGGCCATTGATCGAAATAGATCGGACGGCCAGGAAATCACCCCCCTCTAGTATATGTATGTCCTAACCAAACCCCACCCCTAATTTTCAAAGTATCACACCCCCTTCGTCCGTCTCTCTCTCTCTCTCTCTTCTCTCTAACAAACCCTAGCCGCCCTAAAGTTCCCACCGTCTTCTGCCGGCCGGAAATCGCCTCCGGTGGCGGAACCTCACCCAATCGACCCCAAACTTTCACCCTACAATCCTCTCCTCCTCCTCAATCACCTCATGCCTTCAACTTCTCCAAAAACCCAATCAATTTGCATCAATTTCAGATCTAAGAATCTGAAAACCCCAAAATTACTCCCCGACCGATTCAAAGACAATCAATGGCTCAGACCTTCATGGGTCGATCGCTCTTAACTAGAGTAATCGATTCATGAAGGTTTGATTCATTTTCAAACCCCACTAGAATTCGGCAAGGTCCAACAACCTCCTCCTTTTTTTTCCGGCCAAAACCTCTTTAACGGGTATCCCCCCTTCCCTTCTAACTGTTTCTTGTACTATTAGCATGAATATGTCATGGCTTAATCGCCTTTTTTTAAATTTTTTGTATCACTGTTTAGATTTTCGTTTTCTTTCATCGTTTTCTTCTACCTGTTCATATTTCTTCCTCATCGTTTGGTTTAAGCTCTAAATGTATTTCATGACAGTCATGTTTCGATTTGTTCTCGTCAATTAAGTAATTAGGTTTATCTTATAACCATGTTTCCTAACTTAGGTCTTGTCATTGTTTGTATGTATGACTGTTCTTCTTTGATTCGCACTACCTCCGATTTGATTAATACAGTGTTTAACATGTTATGCACATTCCGGACTGTTTTGGAATCATGTTTAGTCAGTTAGGATTTCCTGTTAATCATCATTGATTTATTAGGTGTTCTACTTGTTAAAATTAATAATTAGCTTTATCGATTCATGCTTAAGTTTTCCTGAATACCTTTACTGTCGCTTTATCTCCTCTCTAAATGCTACTGTCTACCTCCATTTGATTAATCACCCTAACCTTAGTATAGTCTGAAGATTAATCATTCGCCTAGATTATTTTATTAGTTAATTAGGCTCCTAACTTCATTAAGAGTTTAGTTACTAATATAATTAACTAAGATCAAGAAGCAGTCTAATAAACTAACCATTTTTTATTAATTGGTAAGTCTTGAAATCTTCTCCAAGATAATTAGTCTGGGATTAACTGACTAAAACAAATTATTTAACCTAGGCTTAATAATTAGCCAACACCTAATCAACCTCTTAAATCAGTTTAGAATCAGTAGGGATTAAGCCTCTTAATTAATCAAGTCTAACAACCTAGTTGTTTCTATCAATTGACCTAAGGCAAACTAGTTAGGACCAGTTATGCATTTGAGTTAACTGAGTTCAAAATAATTTCACCTTTAAATAATTTTAACTCCCTCGACCTAGAAGTTAACTTAGCTAACCTCTTAAGTAGTTAACTAAAAAATCTGTCCAAAGTTAATTAGCTTAAGATTAATTAGCTAGAACAAATTAATTAATCTGGGCTTAATAATTGCTTAAGCCTCTAATTTTAGGTAACCCATTTGAATTACTTAACTAAGTCAGTTTAGTTTAAATTAAGGAATTAAATTGATTTGACCTACTTTATTTGATTAACTTAAACATGTATGATTAGTATGAAAACTATCTTTAGGCATTTAATCATTTAACCTTTAATTAGTTAACTTAACCATAATTAAGAATAACTAATAGAACAAAAGTAACTAATTGAGATCAACTAACCCAAATTAATAGATAACTCAAAGCAACTTAACCCTGGTTACCTAATGGTAAATTCAGAGACTCTAAGGGGTACATTAGGTAACTCAGTTTAGGAAATCAGGCTTTTAAGGTTAAAAGGGTATTTTTCTAAAGAAGAAAGTTCTGGAATGGGGGCAGCTGTCCCAAAGATAGGGTTGACAGCTGCCCTATGCACTATTTTGGTACTATTTTTCAGTATAGGATAGGGAATATTCAAAAGAATATTCCATTCCCAAATATCTTATAAATAGACCCTCTTTTTAGAGGTGAGGGGGTTAGAATTTTTACACTTTGGAGTTGCTGGGATACAGAATCCTTCCCATTTTTCAGAAATACTGTCTCTACTTAAAAGGTTTTTGAAAAAAGAGTCCTATTGAGAAAAAAATCTGATTTCCTTTTAGAAAACAAGTTCATAAGTAGAAGGCCTAATTCAGTTGCTATCTTCCCTTTTGCTGAATTTTGGTTTCTAGAAGTTCTTCCTTCAAACATTCACACTCAAGATTTCTGGTTTATTCTTGCTGGACTGGTTGGTTTTCTTTGGGTTTTTCTGTTTGCTGTTGCTGATCTCTCTTCTTTCTTGCTGTTCATACTTGACCTTTATTTGGTCAAGTCTCTTTGTTTGTTTCTCTCTTAAAAGGTATGTATTTAACTCATTTTTTCTTAATGAAATTTCTTGAATTGGAATCTTCTTCTTCTTCTCCCTGCTTAAATTAGTTGTCGTTGATGAAATGAGGTTATCTCTCTTGCTTTATGTACATGTGACTGTATATATGTTTATTAGCATATTAATGAACCTGTTGAATGTGATGAATACTGTTTGTTTTGTTGCTATCCCCTTGCTGGAATGTTCTGTTTCAGGCCAAATGTATATAAATATGGTAAATACTCCTAGTTCTATATTAAAAAATAAGGCTCCATTGAGGTGTAGAATCTGACCTTCTCTATGGTCAGACTCTCTCTATAAGTGTGCAGAAAATATGCTTTCAATTGGGTCTCTTTGGTCAATAAAGAGATTCAACAAGCAAGTCTCTAGATGGTTTAGGATATTGGCACTGGGGTAGATGAATATGACTTCTTAATAGTCAAATTCACCCTTAGTAGTGCACACACATTAGTATGGTTGGCTTAAGTTTACCCTTTTTAAGGGCATGAAATATGTAATTAAGAAAGGCATTAGAGTGAGGAATCTGAACCCTTGAATGGTCAGATTCATCCTCTAAAAAATACCTAAATAAGCAAGTTTCTATATAGTTTAGAATTATGTTAGTATTAGCACTAGGGTAGATGAATCTGACTTTTAAATAGTCAAATTCACCCCTTTGGTAGTGCATAAACAGTAGCCTAGGGTGCTAGAAATCACCCTTACGGATATGGAGTGGGTAATTAAAAGCCCCCCTTAGAGAAAATGATCTGAATCCTTCAATATGATCAGATTTATTCTCAAAAAAATGCCTAAATGATCAAGTTAAGGAATTAATACGGACTAAAGGTCCCAAGTATAGAAATGACAAGTCCATAGGTGAATTGATCCTTTTATGATCGCATACACCCTGAGAAAGTGCATAAATAATTCTGCTAGGAAATATGGTTTGAACACAAGCATTATAAGAATTAAAGTTGACCCTTCTATGGTCAGTTTGGTTTTGAATAATTGCATAACACTCAATCAATTGGGTTGTTTACAGATTCCGAGGGAAGGCACAAGTGTATGGCCTTAAAGGAATTCAAGTTAGGCAAATTAGCCAAAAATTTCCCTTTTTTTGTCTTTCCATTTTTTCTGAAAAGTTTATTTAGAAGAACATCTTTTGCTGCCAGCGCTTGTAATCAACCCCGGTGTTGTTTGCCTAGTCGATGCATTGGCAGTCACCATAGGAACAGTTTGGTTCCCGTTGTCATTCGTCATTTCTGTAAAAGAATGACACAAACCAATGTTAAAATCACGTAGATTTAATTTCCAATAGAGTAGAAAACCACAAAGGTTTTACTCTCCAGAAACAGTGAGTATAACACAAATACACAAAATAGGATTAAATTCCTTAAGCTTGTTAGTAATCTGTATTTGTAAACTAATTCTGGAGAAAATAAAATAACATATAAATAGAAATGCACACGAAACAAAAATCAATTCGAGCCCACTGGATTCACAATGTTTCCTTAAGGAATTTGATCCCCTCCTAGTACCCAAGGTTATGGATTATTTCCTCCTAGGATAGAACGTACTACACACTAGTGTAGTGGTATTTCAAACCCTAGTGTTTCAACGAACACAAAGTTCGGTAGCAAATCACACTTACTGTTGCTTTCTTTGAAGTTAAAAATATGTAGAAGAAAGGAGGAGAACTTAGAAATTCGTATGAAAAATCTGAGAGAATGAACTTGTATTTATAGCCAATGTTGGGCTGAAATCTGAAGAGGTGCAACCCTTTGTAATGGTTATTTATGCAAAACAGCCATAGCATAAATGTCATAATATAAATGGTTATTATTCAACAATAAAGAGGGAAAATTGAAAAGAGTAGTTTTCTGTTACAAAAACAGAAAACAGAAAAATGGAAATGGTTGGATTTTAATATTAATATTATTGGATTTAATATTAATATTCTGTTATTAAAACGAATATTTAATAACATTTCTGTTATTATTTATTATTAACAAACAAATTTGGTCCAAAAAATTAATCAATCAATCGATCATTTGGCCGAAGCCGAAGCCGAGCGAGCGAGCGAGCGACGACGGCGCGAGGCTTGCCTTCTTCTCAACTCTTTAAGAGTTAGAAGAAGAGCAATTGCTAAACAAGAAGAGCGCAAAAGTGCGGTTATATGCTTTTACCTACTTTATTTTAAGGGAGATGGGGTAGAGCGAGAAAATCTCTGCCTTCTCTCTAAAAGAACCCTATCTACTCCCCATCGCAAAAAGAAAAAAAAAAGAAAAAAAAAACGAAACACTAAGAACACATGATGCACACCTCTACTTCTATACCCATTTCCCAGAATCAGAATAATGAATCGTGTTCTACCATGAACAACTCCAACAAAATGGAAATCTCAAGCGCAACACCTAACATGTACTTTTCTGCCCAACAAAACCTGGAAGGCACTCAACCTCAACCTTTAGAACACAAACATCCACATATAGACAAACCTGCATTCCTTAATATCCTAAACAATAACCTCCAAAATAACATATGTGTCCAAAACGATATAACTGATGATCAAACAATATGTGATGAAACCGAAAACCCTTACTGTGAGGAGGATTCCGATGTCTTTATCCCTATCACCTTAGAAGACAAAGAATGCTTGTACAAAAACTGGAAATCTGCCCTCATAGTCAAGATTTTTGGGAAAAGTGTTGGATACCAGTTCCTCCAAAGGAAAGTACAAGCAATCTGGAAACTTAGCGAAACTATTCCCTTATCGACCTAGGGTGTGATTACTATATTATAAAATTTAATAAACATGAAAACTACAACAAATCCCTCCATGAGGGCCAATGGTTCGTAGGAAACCAATTTATCACTGTTAGAAAACGGGAACCTAGATTTGTGGCATCGAAAGCCTCCCTAACCTACTCGACATATGGGCTAGACTGCCTGAGCTTCCTACCGAGTTTTACCACTACGATACTCCAAAGAATAGGGAACAAACTGGGAGAACTCATCCGTATTGACGCTTGTACCTCCTCAGCTCTTAGGGGAAAATACGCTAGACTCTGTATCCTAGTACCAATTTAAAAATCTCTCAAAACACACATTTTCCTAGGGAAACACTACCAAAAGATTACCTATGAGGGCTTTAATCTCCTATGCACCAATTGCGGACGTCTAGGTCACAACCTGCATGTATGCCCTAACAAAAGAATAACGGCTAGTGAAATAGAAAATTACCCTAACAACCCAAATAGTAACCCTACCCAAGACATGGACTCCATCACCACAAAAGTTGAGAACTAGACAATTGTATCTCATCAACGACGAAAAGCAAAACACGAACCAGGGAAATCTAGTATCACGAAACCAACCAATTCTCAATCCTTAGCCAATAGAAAGCAACAACAACTAGATGGGTTTGAAACCAACGACGGGCCTAGAGCAGGGACAAACCTAAACGAAAAAACCACTGGTCAAAAGGAACCCTCTACCACAAAGGCCCCAATACACACAGAAGGTAAAGAGCACATTCATGCTAGGGCTCTAAACCGGTACATACCCCCCCCTTATGACAAAAGCACAATACGTAAGCTCTTCAAACAACAGGGGACTCCAAAATACCCTACTCCAAAACGTCAAAAAACCCCTGGACAATAGACACAACCCTACAAGATCCTCTCAATCAACTCATGTCAAACAAATTAGTAACACAACAAGTCAACCCAATGAAGCTAGAAGAAATAACAACAGAAATTCCCAACAAGCACCCTCTCACTGACCCATACCATTGGACCTCGAGGTCTTGTCTCTAGACCTACCTAGGAGAAATCAAATCCTAGCAACTAACAACCTTAGTCCTAGTCAAAATATGAACAACATAGACCTAGGTAACCGGTTCACCCCCATAGCAACTCCCCCAACCTCAACCTCACATCAATCCACCTCTCCCTAGATAATATCCTTATTAATGAACTTGACATAGACATGCCTCAAAGCATTAATAAACCAAGTGCATTTAACCCTCCAGTGGTTACTACCGCAAACCAAATTAACTTCTTATACCCCACTCCCAAAAACCACTCATCTCCTACGGAATACTCAAACAAACCTCCAAACACTAACAACACTAACACCAACAATGCCGAGGCTCCCAAACAGCTACCAAAGAAGGAATGTAAGGACAAGTAGGAATGTGTGGGTAAGGGACCATTATCAAAGGAACAATCAAATGACCAACCGTCCCCAAACAACTCCCTGCACCTCCCCAAAATCCAACATTATTCACAACCCTTCCATTACCCCCGAACCACGTCCCTCAGAGCTGGTTAGAGCAGGGCCTAACGGGACATAGATTGAGATTGAGTTTACAAATCAACGGGGAGGACATCATCATCCAAATCGAGCATCCTTGTTACCTAGATCAAATAGTTGCGGAAGGCTTGAGAATAGCCATGGGAAACAAAGGAACAACCCATGGATATCCCATGACTTAACCCTCTACTAGGGGGTTCCATCACCATGGAGACACCATGCATGGCAAAACCAACAGCCATGGCTACCCCCCACCCCCACAGTCTTCTCAACTCTAGCTCACCTTTATTTCCAAACGTCTAACCTCCCCCAAACCCAGCTCCCTCCTTCCAGAACTTACAAACCATGAGGATGAACCAAGCTCCAGTGATGATACCCACCCCGTTCAACCAGAACCTCCAAAACAATACCCCAGTTGCCTCCCCCATCCCATACAACAGATAAACCCAATTCAAGCGTAGAGGGAGGAGAAGGACGAAGAGGAAGATCCTCCAACAGAAAGGGTAGTGGAACACGGGGTGTTAAGCACACCAAGAACCCTATTGTTCAAAGCAAGAAAATAAAAAATGTTCATCTTAAGTTTGTCGTTGGATTTGAGGAAATACTCAATAACTATAAAGAAGTTATGACCTCCGGGGATATACCAATATGCGATGGTATTGGTTCCAACAATGTTTGCCAACTTCTGAATGAACCAGAAAGGTACGTCGAGCAGGGGGAACTCACCTCTCAATCAGAGGAGGAGTTCAAACAATAGAAATATTAGCATGAGTTTCATATCTTGGAACTACCGTGGAGCGGGAAATTCTGATTTTAGGAGAGCTTTCAAATCGATGCTCGATTACTACAAACCTAGCGTGGTTGCGTTACTGGAGACAAGGTTTTCTGACCATCACAGTATTATGGAGGACTTTGGGTTTTCTGGCTTAGCTCAGGTGGCGACACAAGGCAACTCGGGAGGAATGGCACTAATGTGGAGCAATGATGAAGTTAACGTGGATCAAATAGGAGGGACGAACCAGGAGATACATGCAATGGTTAATGTAAAATCTATTCCAAAAGTTTGGCTTGATCAATTATATACGCTAGTAGTTAACTAGAGGAAAGATTAATCCTTTGGAATAACCTAAAAAGTGTCGTAAACTTTTTAAGGGGCCTTGGCTAGTACTAGGAGATTTTAGTGAAGTTACTAGGGCTAGCGAGAAATTCGGGGGCTTACCCGTAAATAATAATAGAATATCTAGGTTTATTGAATGCCTCGACAGTTGCAAACTTCTGGACTTAGGATTTAAAGGTCCCAGGTACACCTGGACCAATAAAAGGAAAAAAAACAATAAGAGAACTTTCATCATGGAAAGACTGGATAGATTCGTAGCAACGGAGAATGGATAAATATCTTTCAGGAGGCGAGCGTAAAACACCTAACAAGAACCCACTCAGACCACTGTCCCATCCAACTAGAACTCATTAAAAGACCTAGTCGAAACAATGATATTTTTAGACTAGAGACTATGTGGTTATCCCACCCGACCTTTCAGGGGCTAGTGAAGGACTCCTGGACCAACCAGGAAAATATATTTACTGCTATCGACAACTTCACAAATAAGGCCATTTCCTGGAACAAAGACACCTTTGGAAACATATTAAAAAAGAAGAATGAAATCCTTTCTAGGTTAGGTGGTATCCAAAAATCCCCAATATACACAACTAGTAACTTCCTATCTAACCTAGAACTAGAACTCACTGAAGAATACCCAAAAAACCTCAAGTTGGGGGAGGAATTCTGGAAGTTAAAATCAAGAATCCACTGGATTCAAGAAGGATATGCCAATACAAAGTTTTTCCACCTCACAAACATGCAAATAAAAAGGAAGAACATGATCTATAGTCTCAGAGACGAGGCAGGGAATTGGATCCATAACCCCAAGGAATTAAATCATAACGGGCTTTTACAAACCTTATATACCACTGAGCAGATAGTCTCTTATAAAAACAATCTCTACATGCCTGCACACGCATTAATTAGCCCCCAAGATCATGCTCCACTCACCAGGGAACCCTCAGTAGGTGAAATTAAGGAAGCACTATTCTCTTTTAAGCCCCTAAAAGCGCCTGGTCCGGACAGGCTTCACCCCTTCTTTTACCATAAATTGTGGGGAGAAACAAATAATTTTCTAATCAATTTATGTAAAGACTCTTTCAAGAATAAGAAAATGACCGAAAATATGAACAACACCTTCATATGCCTAATTCCAAAGAACCAAAATGCTGAGATACTGAAGCAATTTAGGCCTATCAGCCTTTGCAACACTGCCTATAAAGTTGTCACAAAAATTATTGTGAACAGAATCAAACCCCTCCTTAATAAAATAATACATCCAACTCAAACCAACTTCATAAAAGGAAGAAGGACCTCCGACAATGCCACAATAGTCCATGAAGTACATAACTACTTCAACAATACAAAAGGAAAAAAAGGGAAAATTATGGTAAAAATTGACTTAGAAAAGGCCTAATAAGCTCGAATGGTCATTCATTAGATTCTTCCTGAAATCTCTAAATTTTCCTGACGACCTAATTAACCTAATAATGTCCTGTGTCTCCTCCACCTCCACCTCCATTCTTATTAACGGAACAAAAGCTGACTTCTTCAATCCAACTAGAGGCATTAGGCAAGGAGATCCCCTACCCCCTTATTATTCATAATATGCCTATAAATGTTATCTAAACTCATAATCACGAGGTAGACTACTGCAGATGGGACCCTATAGCTCTCTCAAAAAATGGCCCCCAACTATCCCACCTATTCTTTGCCGACGACGTCATCCTCATGATGGGGGCCAACTAGAAAAGCTGCAATTCACTTATAGACACCCTTAACAAATATGCTCTTTATCTGGCCAATCCATCAATTTCGGCAAATCCAGGGTAATTTACTCAAAAAATGCACCACCTGACAAGCAATCTCTCTTCAGCAACTACCTCAACATTAAAACTTCAAATTATGTGGGTAAATACCTGGGATTCCCCATGACAAACTCAATGCTCTCTAAAAAAGATTGCCAATACATCATTGATAGACTCAACAACAGGCTTAAGGGCTGGAAAACCCAATTCCTGAACCTAGCAGGAAGAACTACCCTCATCAAAGCAACCCTTGCAGCCATCTCCAATCATACTGTGCAAATTTTCAGCCTCCCAAAAGCTTCTCTAAACAAGAATGACTTAATTAATTTCCTTTGGGAAAGTACGAAGGAGAAAAGGAAATGTCACCTGCTAAATTGGAACAGAGTCACCAAACCAAAGAGTAAGGGAGGCTTAGGGCTATATAAAACTCAATATAAAAATGATGCATTCAGTGCAAGCCTGGCATGGAGATACCTCAATAATAAAGAGGCCCTATGGGTCCAAGTGATGCACACAAAGTATGATAGCAAACGTAATTCAAATAAGAGACCTAATCCTACGTCTTCGGCATCCCCCATCTGAAAAAATATTTGTAAAGGAATCAAGGTCTGTGAGAAAGGTACCAAATGGCTTGTAGGAATGGACAACCGATGAATTAGTCACGGAGATACGCTCAGAAATCTTATCCAGGGGCCTCTCAAAAAAGAATAAGTGGATATGGACGTAATTTTCATTATACAAGATGGGAAGTTCAACGTCTCAAAGCTCTCCTTTGATCTCCCGGATAACATCATTCTAAAAATCCACAGTATCTATATTCAACAATTCCAACCAAGTAGAGACAAAATCAATTGGGGTTCCCCAGAGCATAATTCCTTCTCCATCAAGGCAACCTATGCTGTCATCTCTAGCCATGACAACACGAGTATGGAAAATAAACTGGACTATAACTGGATCTGGAAAAACAATACCCCAAACAAATTAAAATACTTCATGTGGTTTCTTGTCCTTAACAGACTCCCAACTGCCACACTCCTGGCAAAACGCAATATCTGTCCCACTGACACATGCAACATCTGTGGATTGGAGCCTAGACAACCCAGGAAGGGGAGGAATATGAGGAATATTCAGGGATAACAATGAAAACTGGATACTAGGGTTCAACATGGGCTTTGCCCATGCAACAAATATCCAAATGGAAGCCATGTCTCTTCTACAAGGCCTAAAACTAGCCATCTAAAAAAGGCTGATTCCTCTAATCATCGAAACAGATTGCCGGGAACTAATCAACTTAGTAAATAATGATAACTGTCTTTATCAAAATATTGTTGATGACTGCAGGTTCCTATCATCTGAGGAGGATACGCCAACTTTGAAGCATGCATTCAGAGAAGCTAATGGTGTAGCGGATTTTCTAGCCAAGAATGGATGCAGCTTGGACTCTTTTGCTAGTTAATGTTGTACTATTATCCCCCTACTTTTGCTATTTCCGCTTTTGATAGAGATGGAATAGGCACCTTGTGGCCTAGGCAAATCTCATGTTGTAATGCCTATTAAATACTATGTTATAATTTAAAGTCTTTATTTACCAAAAAAAAAAAAAATTGCTTATATACTCATTAAAAACCTCTTTCTTTTCCATTATGGGACAATGTTCCTTAATCAAGGAGGGAATCTCAAATGAAACTTAAATATTTCATTTTTCCTCCATTTACCATTCATCCTCTTTTAAGCATTAATATACTTAAAAACCCAACATAATTAATGATCCATATGAAAGGTGATGGGATATCCTAGCTTATTCCACCATTGTACCAAACGATGCATAAGATCTTATTTTATTTCCGTAAAATTAAAATATATCTTAGTTATTAAATTAAAACATTATTTTAGATAATTTAACTGAAATCTTAGTTATAAGCTATGGAAATTAATCCCTTTCAATTAGACAACAAGTCCATAAATATTTTTATTAGAAACTTCGGCTTGTTAACTAGCTTGGTTATTTTGAAATATAAGGGTAAAATTCAAATTGGAAAAATCTTTTCCTGTTCCTTCTGATTTATGGTATTACTAGTTTTTGGGTACGCGCTTTACGCGTGTATCTAATATTAATGAATATATTATTTTAAAATATTATTAAATAATGTAACTGGTTTGTAAACTAAAAGTTAAAAAAAGTATAAGCTACTGAAAGGATGAATATTGATCACAAAAAAATCTTGGCCAGATAAGTCCTCAGATACATAATTGTGATTTATGAGGACTTCTGGAAGAATATTTTGTGAAAACTATTAATATATTTATGACATAAGCAAACAAATAATATGATTTGTCAAATAAAATAACTTTAAAAATTAAATCTTTTGGTCTTTTGGGAATAAAGATGTTGGCTCATAGCTCATAAAAGATTTTATTAGTGATAACGTCTAAAAATTGTTAATGTTGGCTTAATATTTTATAACAAATAATTAAATATATAAAAATATCATAATCATTTATTGAAATAATTAAAAAAAATATGACAATTCATTAAGAATAGATTGCGTCTATAAGTTGAATATGTTTTTTTTTTATGAAAATTAGGACACCAACGATGATTTTTCTTCTTTCGTTGGTGAACAACACAAGTTGCATCTCGTTGAGGCTTAACTTTTTCCCCTTCATAAATGGAAATATTTTATTTTGGTTCTTCATGCTAATAGCATGTGTGAGCCTTATATATTGCATAGAAGTTCAAATATAAAAAGGATTTAATATGCAAAATATTAGTTGATTTTAAATTTCTAAATTTTAGAGAAATAATTTAATAACTATTTTGTTTAACGTGAAAGTTATTTTTAAAGGCTAAAAAAATAAATAATATTTCGCTAAGGGATTTCTTGCTATAGAAAATTATCATTTATTGAAATAATTAGAAAATAAATGATGGCAATTCGGTTAGAATAGAATTTGTCTATAAGTTCAATGTTTTATATTAAACTATGGACACAAAGATGATATCTTTCTCCTTTTATTGGGGGTTTGATAATTCCTATATATTTTTGATTTTTCAAATATTAAATTTTTATTATGAAAATTTTCTTCTCTAGATTTCCCATCAATGGTTTTCAATTTCTATGAACATACTCATTTATATATGCGGCCTATTCAATTGATTTTGATTTCTTAAACAATTCTCTTATTTTGTTTTAAATAAATACCACCTTAGTAAAATTTTAATAAGCAATCATTGAGTAGTGACTTAATTATATATGTTGTAATTAATTTTATTGGGGAATAAAATGTTATTTACAATGCCTTTTCAATAAATAATTAAAATATTTTAATTAATTTTAATTATAAGTTTGTCTGAAATGAAGTGTAGTTGTATTGGTAAAAAAAGAGTTTCACACGTAAGAATCTTTTGACAACTCAGCCAGTCACGTGGACACATGAAAACACAACAACTGGATGTGATTCTTTGAAGATGTACGGTACAAAAAGGCGCGGTTCAGTAAACCCTCGAACTTATCAGCCACGGGAAACTCAACTTGATCAAAACAGGAGAGAGGCACGGTAAGAATGAATCTAAACAAAGCTACGGGCAGATTCAAAGACCCACAATTGATTACTCGAACGTTATGTAACCGTACCCCAATTACCGTTATCTTTTGTAACGCCTCATTAATGTCATAATTAGTCATTAATGAGCAACCATAGCAAGAGTTGTACGTTATAAGGATCTCCTATATAAGGGGAAGACAACTTGTAAAGGCATCTGATTCTCGAATACAATTGACTTCGATTTTCTATATTCCTGCAATATTGTCTATTATTCATTTTTCTCCATTTCCTTGATTATCAGTAACCCGTATTCATCTTAAAAATAAGCTTTAGTCAAAGGGTCTAATTCTTTGGTTAAACAAATTGCTTCCGTTACCGAGAATCTGATAATATTTGTTTGCTTTTCAAGTGATATCTTCTGAACTATGTCAAAATCCAATGACAACAACCAACAAAGGAGTGGAACCCCAGTTCCATCGCCTTAAGGAACCCCACGTGGTTCAAGGGAACAATGCCCAGAAAGATCCAATAACAACAATGGTGATACTGATCAAACTGTGGAACAAGATCGTGTAAAGCAAATGATTGCAGAGTATGTGAGCCAAGCTTTGCAACAATTTACGAGAGGATTACCGGCAGCGTTACCTACACCGCCGAAGCCACCCCCCAATAACACCATCACCATGGAAAATCCTCAATCTGGGTTGGCAAACTCAGGAAGAGGAGATACTCCTAATGAATCTCTCGAGACGAGACCAGGTATATCTAATAACTCAGAATTACAAAATTTACTGCTGACCATGCAGAAACAAATGAAGGAGCAGAACGATCGCATCGAACAAATTCCTGGAGTACCACCTATCATCAAAAGCATTGATGTTGATAGATATTCTCAACAACCTTGGAAGCCAAGTGCGGCACCCTTGCCTATACCCAAGAAGTTTAAAATGCCTGAAGTTCCCAAATATGATGGAACAACTGACCCATGTTACCATGTGACTGCTTTCACTACTGGGGTAAAAGGAAACAACTTAACAAAACAAGAGATTGAATCAGTCCTTGTCAAAAAATTTGGGGAAACACTTACCAAAGGGGCCCTAACTTGGTAATCTCTTCTCCCTGAAAATTCTATTGACTCTTTTGCTGAGCTTGCAGATTCCTTTATAAAAGCACACTCTGGCGCACAAAAAGTTTAGAAGAGAATGGAAGACATATTCAAAATAAAATAAGGAGACACGGAACTACTCTGTGAGTTTGTAGACAGGTTTCAATGAGAAAGAATGCAGTTACCCAGGGTGCCTGGTAATTGGGAAGCCATGGCATTTACAAGAAACCTAAACGATAAAAGCTCAGAAGCCACGAGACGACTTAAGGAAAGTCTAAGAGAATTCCCCGCTACAACATGTAACGATGTATATAACAGGTACAATACTAAACTCAGAATAGAAGAAGATATCATTGCTCGTTCGAGAGATGAAGATCATTCCAGATCCAGACGTCCAAAATCAGATAGAAGATTAGGTAAAAACAGGTACAATCCTTACTTAGGACCCTCGGGACGCGATATTCTCCCCNTCTCATCCTCGTCTAGATCCAGAAAAGATCGAGATGAACGACCTAGAGGTAGTACTCAAATTGGGGATCATACCTTTAATGTAAGTACTACTGAACTTGTCTCAATATTGAGGAACATGGGAGACAAGGTTAAGTGGCCCAAAGAGATGCGGTCAAATCCAAGTAGAAGGAACCCAGATCACTGGTGTGAATTCCACAACGATCATGGGCACAAAACTGCAGATTGCAGATTTTTACAAGGTGAAGTAGAAAATTTATTGAAACAGGGATATTTAACAGAATTATTTAGTGATAAAGGTAAACATGCATATATGAGGAACAGACAGGAGCCCCCAAAGCCTCTTTCTCCAAAACGAACCGTCAACGTGATACACGGAGGTGAAGAAGTAAACAGAGTGATTTGCAAAACAACCACAAAGTTCACAATTACACATGGGAAACATGCTTGTGAAAATATGGAAGAAGATGATATAACCTTCGATGATTCAGATATTGGCGGATTAATGCTTCCGCACAACGATGATCTGGTAATATCTTTACTTATTCGTGACACTAACGTAAAAAAAGTGTTGATTGATCCAGGTAGTTCAGTCAATATCATTTTGCTAAGAGTCATAGAAGAAATGCTACTGGGGAATCAAGTGATCCCAAAGGCACGAGCCGTATCAGGGTTTGATAACTCTACGGTTATAACAAAAGGAGAAAATTGAGCTTAGCACTTATGCTGAGGGGGTGATCAAAAGTTCCAGGTTCCAAGTCATCGATACTGACATGGCTTATAACGTGATCATGGGAAGGCCATGGATCCAAGACATGAAAGCAATACCCTCCACGTTGCATCAGGTAATTAAATTCCCCTCTGAATGGGGGATTCAACAAATCAAAGGCGATCAATAGACCGCAAGAAATATAAACTATGTGGTACACTACAACAAGAAAATAGAGGTAGAAGAATTACAAGATAAGGGAATCTCCCAAGCAGGTAATGCAACCCAAACAGGCATAGAAGAAATTACTACCCAAATAGGTACGGAGGGTATTATTGCTGAAACATGTACGAAAGAAAATAACTTACGAGAAGGAGAATCAAGTTACCACAGAAGGTATACTATACCACAAAGATGCAGATTCCAGACTGAACGTCATTCGTGAACCGGAGGAAGATGAACACATCAAAACAACTACGAAGGAGCTCGAAGCTGTTCCATTATCTGAACAAAAGCCTGAGCAGAAAGTGTATACATGCACGAGGCTAGGCCCCACTCGAAGAGGTAAGTTAATTGATTATTTAAAGGTTAACACATATTGCTTTGTGTGGTCCCACTCAGATATGACATGCATCCCACCAGAAGTGATGACTCATAAACTAAATGAAGATCTATCCTTCATACCTGTTAAGCAGAAAAAAAGAAAGCAAGGACCATTCAAGAACCAAGTGATCGACGAAGAGGTACAGAAACTCTTGAAGATTGGTTCGATACGAGAGGTAACGTACCCAAACTGGCAAACACCGTGGTAGTACCTAAAAACAATGGCAAGTGGAGAGTATACGTAGATTATAATGACTTAAATAAAGCATGCCCCAAAGATTCATTCCCATTGCATATTAGGTCATGAATTATTGAGCTTCTTAGATGCATATTCTGGTTATAATCAGATTAAAATGAATCCCTCAGATGAGGAAAAAACTTCCTTCATTACAAACAGGGGGACTTACTGTTATAAAGTTATGCCTTTTGGCTTAAAAAATGCTGGAGCCACCTATCAAAGGTTAGTGACTAAAATGTTCCAAGAACATCTTGGAAAGACGATGGAAGTCTATATTGATGATATGTTGGTAAAATCAACACAAGCACAAGACCATTTCCAGCATCTCTCTACTGCTTTTGATATTTTACGCAGGTATAATATGAAGTTAAATCCAGAGAAATGCGCTTTTGGAGTGCAATCAGGTAAATTTTTGGGTTTCCTTGTATCAAACAGAGGAATAGAGGTAAATCCCGCTCAAATTAAAGCTATAGAGGAAATACCTGATATTTTAACAAATAAAAAGGAAGTTCAAAGACTGACAGGGAGAATAGCAGCTTTGGGTAGGTTTATTTCTAAATCTTCCGAAAAAAGTTTTAAATTCTTCTCAGTTCTCAAAAAGCAGAATCAACTCGAATGGACTGAAGAATGTCAGCAAGCCCTCAAGAATATGAAGATTTATCTATCGAAACCACCACTGCTTTCAAAGCCAAAAGAAGGGGAGAGATTGTACATCTACCTGACTGTCTCAGAAATTGCTGTAAGTGCAGTATTGGTAAGAGAAGAAAAAAGTAAACAATCACCTATCTATTATGTAAGTAAAACTTTGCTAGATGTTGAGACTAGATATCCACATCTGGAAAATTTAGCCTTAGCTTTAATAATAGCATCTAGAAAATTACAACCACATTTTCAATGCCACCCAATCACTGTTGTGATCTCATATCCTTTAAGAAATATTCTGCATAAACAGGAATTGTCAGGAAGATTAGCCAAGTGGGACATAGAATTAAGTGAGCATGAAATAATCTATCAGCCTACGACTGCAATTAAGTCTCAAATACTAACTGATTTTGTTGCTGAATTTAGTAATAGAATTGTACCTGAAGTAGAAAAAGAGTTACAACTCTTTAACGGTGCTAATCCAAGCCTATGGACCTTGTTCACCGATGGTTCTTCAAATATAAAAGGCCCTGACTTAGGCATAGTCTTAATATCACCCACGAGTGAAAAGACACGCCAAGCTATCAAGTGTTATCCTATAACTAGCAATGAAGCAAAATACGAAGATGTTATTGTAGGGCTTGAACTCGCACGGGAGCTGTCAATCGAGAAAATTGTGATCAACAACAACTCCCAACTGGTAGTAAATCAGATACAGGGGACTTACATCGCTCGAGAGACTAGAATGCAACAATATCTTGAAAAAGCATGAGAGCTCGTTAGACAATTCAAAACATGGAATGTAATGCAAATACCTAGAGAGGAAAATACAGAAGCAGATACACTAGCTAACATCGCAGCAGTCACGGAAGTAACGAACAAAGACAATACAATTGTCGTTCAACTATTTCATTCAATAATAGACCAGGACATGAATGAGGTAACTTTCAACAACCTAACCTGGGACTGGAGAAACGAAATTCTTAATTTTTTGCAAAATGGCACCTTACCTGAAGACAGGAAAGCAGCTCAAGCACTTCGCCGCAAAGCTGCACGATACTGCCTTATTCGCAACTCGCTTTATCGCAAGATGTTCGAAGGACCCCTAGCTAAATGCCTCGGACCTAACCAAATGAAATTTGTGATGAAAGAAGTCCACGAAGGACATTCTGGAAATCACTTAGGGGCGAGATCCTTAGTGAAAATACTAATTAGAGCTGGATAATATTGGCATGAGATGGAAGAAGAAGCCGAGAACTTCGTGTCAAAATGTGACATATGCCAAAGGTTTGCCAATAACATGCATCGACCAGTGGAATTATTGCATCCAATAATATCCCCATGGCCTTTCATGAAATGGGGTATGGACATAGTGGGGCCTCTTCCCACAACTAAAGGACAGGTACGGTTTTTACTCGTGCTAACCGACTATTTTACAAAATGGGTAGAGGCTGAAGCGTTCAAACAAGTGCGAGAAAAGGAAGTTAAAAGCTTCGTATGGCGAAACATAATATGCCGCTTTGGAATACCAAAGGAAATCGTGTGTGATAATGGCCCACAATTCATAGGTTCGCAAATCACAAAATTCTTCGAAAGTTGGCAAATCAAGCGGATCACTTCAACACCGTACCACCCCATGGCTAATGGTCAAGATGTGTCAACGAATAAGTTCATCATAAACAATCTAAAGAAGCGGCTGGATAAAGCCAAAGGAAACTGGCCTGATGAGTTACCAGCGGTACTATGGGCATACAAAACAACTTCAAAAATAGCCACGGGAGAAACTCCGTTCGCACTTGTTTATGGCTCAGAAGCCTTAATACCTGTGGAGATTGGCGAACCAAGCATAAGGTTCTCAAAAACCACGGAGGAGAAAACGATGACGAATTGAGGACCAAACTGGACTTGCTTGAAACACGGAGAGAAGTAGCATTGATACAGATGGCAGCTCAAAAACAAATCATAGAGCGTTATTATAACCGTAAAGCTTCAGGTACTTCAAAATTGGGGACTTCATCCTCAAAAAAGTCTTTCAATCAACGAAAGAAGCAAGTGCAGGAAAGCTAAATCCAAACTGGGAAGGACCTTACAAAATTCGAGGCATAGCTAGGAAATACGCCTATAAGTTGGAAGCTATGGAAGGCAGAGTTCTACCAACAAGCTGGAACGCCATCCACCTAAAGAAGTATTACTTCTAAAAGAAAAGAATACCCCCTGTCAGGTATAACACGTTCGATTTTATTTCGAACATTTAAAAATTTTACTAACTTTTTTAGATGATAGGCATAAAGCTAACCCATCACCAGATGATGATATTAGACCTGCAAAGAAGCGAGGAAATAACACAATTCTCGGTCTAGGGTTACACTTTCTGATGGAAGTTTTAAAAGGGTTAAACAGTCATCATCTAAAAAACTATATACCTTTNGCAAAGAAGACTATCAAAAAGTCAAAAGCTCGAGCCTGAAGACCCATCTACCCAACGAGACAAGTGACACGAGCAGAATCGAAAGAAATCAAAAGAGCCATCCAAATACAAAGCCATTGAAAGAAATGTACATATTTATACTTGTTCAAAGTTGTTGTAACAAAAACAGTTAGGGGTAAAAGATCATCATTAATGTACTCATTCAGAAAACTATTCTCAAATAAAATAGTTATGGATGAAAGATTTAAATCCTTGTATTTGTTCAAGAAGCTGTTATCAAATAAAAACAGTTACAAATAAGAAAACATTTCCTCGTACTTATTGGAAAACTGTTTCCAAAACAGTTGCGGGTAAAAACCCCAATCTTTATAAAAACTGTTACTAGTAAAAAACAGTTGTTTCCTTGTATTAATATCGAAAAACTGTTACCTATGAAAAACAGTTACAAAATACAAGAGTATATCAAATCTGTTAAACAAAAATAGTTGTAAGCATGAGTTTTAGATGATAACCAAACACATGTAAAATGTCATGGAAGTTCAAACAAAAAACTTTCCTTGGAAACATTCTTAAACATATGTAGAATTCCTATCGCTCTATTGCATTATCATGAAGTTGAGACGTCTTCTTCATGCCAATTATAAAGGGACCTCTTCCATAAACTATGCCTATTACAAAAAGGTACACATTTAATATTACACCATGTCTATTACAAGAAAGGTACGAGTAGTCTAAATCATTCCACATGAAAACTTGAAGGTAAAACTAAAACCTCGAAAAATGAAGCATGCAAAAGACTTAAAGAGTAAAATACAAACTCAACAAAAGTCGAACTAACATTTATATATTAAAACGGCTAAAATTAAGTATTAACTTATACTTAGCCGTATAAAATTTTTACATTGTGGTGCCCCTAAGTTGTCATTTGGGGACTTAAAGGATATCCAAATTTACCCCAGATGGGACTGGGGGTAACCACCAATTGATACAAAAAAAAAGAAGAGGGATGAACCAACTAAATTTCTTCAAGAGAGGGGTTGACTTCACTGGCAGAAGGGACGGGAGCAACTGGGGATGAAGAGACATGAGCGGCTGGAATCTCACCACCATGTGAAGAGAGGTTATGACCTTGTTGAGCCTTCTCCATGGCTTCCTTAGTTTTAGCTATTTCAGCACTAAGGTCAAAACCCTCTTGACTCATTTCCATCAATGTGTCAAGGCGAGAATTCATGTACGCCCAGCTCACATCGACAGCAGCCACCTCTTCCAGATCTTCATAATCCTTCGCCCATACTTGAAGCTCAGCTCTCAATCCGTCCTTCTCCGCTTTCGCAGCTTCATGGGCGGCCCTTAATGGTACAATCGACTCCTCTAAAGTTTGAGCTTTGTCTAAAGCCTTACGAAGGTCTTCTTGAGTACGAGTGAGTGATTGCACGAGCTCGCTTGAGTATTCCTCCTTCTACCCCAACAAGTTTTTCAAGTCTCTAATCTCCTCTGAGGCATGGGACAGCTGCTCCGCGAACGAAGACTCCAGAACACTCTTAACTTTATCAGCCTAACTGCAAGAAGCCTTCTCTACTGCCAGTTCTGCTGCCATGAGTCTCATCTGCCGCTTCAAGGTACTCCTTTCCTCTTCTAAAGCATCCATGTCAATCCTTAGGCTATCACACTAAACTTTCCAATTATCAACATCAGCCTTGCAATTATTTTGTCTCTTGGTCCGTGTTATAAATCCTCTTCATAAGCTCAATGCCTATAAGGTTAATCTACAAGAAATAAACCAGTCAGATATGGTAAATTTCATATACGAAAGTGAAAGAGGATAACTTGCATCATACCTTCAAAGAAGTATGCACGACCTCATTGGCCCATGTAAGAGCACCGTGGCTAGATTTGCTTTCTCAGAGGGATCTATCAAAGGCTTGAGCCACACTTCGGGTTCACCCATTTTCTTGAAAAGATTCCCCTCAGCTGGAACCTCTATTACCACCTGCCGCATCTCTCTGCTGGAAGACCCTACTTCCCTAACAAAAGGCATGGAAGCAGGCAGGGATGGAACAACAACAGGCACGGAAGGTTGAGGAGCTGGAGAAGCCACAGACAAAGCAGCAAGCACGGAGGGTTGAAGAGTAGAGGAAGTTACAGGCAAAGCAACAGAAATAGCCAAGGGAACTGATGATACGACTTCTCTAAAAAAGCAGGAAAGAACGCAGCCAAAGGGACATCGTTAGGAGCAAGATCAACACCCTCATGAATAGGGGAATGTGAAACATCATCAGGTACAAGGGGCTCAATCACTTACACGGAAGGCAAGGCTAAGGGTGTAATCCTATCATCTGAGACTACCCGCCTTCTCCGTGGCCTGTGCACTAAAACAACTTCTTCTTCTTCTTCTTCTTCTTCTTCTTCTTCTTCTTCTTCTTCTTCTACGGAACGAGACTCACTAATCTTCCTCTTCGAGGAAGATGAACCAACAATAATTTCTTGGGCCTGAGCCAAAGACATCTTCAGGATAGATGAAGCAGACTCCCCATGAGCAGAGAACCCTATTAAAAGGGAAAAATTAAACGACAAAGAAAGAAGAGACTCGAGTAAGGAAAAAAGCAAGAATAAGAGCTTCACTTACCGTGGGTCTTTACTTTCCAACCATACCTCCCAGCGAGGTATTACCAAGATCTCTCTTCTGAAGGAGCAACGGACAATAATTTTTCTACCCAATCACGAATACCGGAGACATTCTCAACAGTATTCATGACTGCTAAGAGAAGAAGAAACAGATATGGTGTTAGTAAAACATTTCAAGTCAAAACGAGAAAAAGTAAAATGTGAGCTAAAGCATACTCACGTGCGCGATTCCAGTTCTCAGGGAAGGGAAGATTTTCTTCACCCACTAAACCCACAGTGGGTACAACAACATACCGGAGGTACCAACCCTTATCCTTATCATCTCCAGGGGTTACCGACACTCTTTTGCTTCTAGAAGTCAAAGTAAAAACCCCTTCACGAAATAAGATAGGAGAGTAGAGATGAATAATATGGTTGAAAGTAAAAGGAATCGAGGCCAAAAAGCCAAACTCCTAAGACATGCGACAACTCGCCACACGAGCGGACCAACTTGTCCTAAGCAGATATTGAACAAACGGAAAAACTCAATTATAACTGGGTCAATGGGGGGTCTAAACCCTAGAGTGAAAGGATACGTATAAAAAAAAGAATATCCCGCCTTGTAAGACATTATTATTTGATTACTATTCGGAATATAGACAGGAAAGTCAGACATCCAAAAGCACTCCCTACGAACAAGGGAAATCTGACCCTCAGTTATTTGGGTTGAATATCTTTCGACACTTTCAAGAGAAGAAGATTGGTCTACAAGAACTTAACTATCCCTAGCAAAAACAAACTCACCAGGGATAATTTCATCGACTCCAGGTTCACGAAGGCGTTTGCCTCTACCTCTAGACAGAGACCGAGAAACCCTAAACATTGGAGAAACTAGAGATCTAGTGGAAGAAGAAGGAACTATCTGAGGAGAAGAGGAGCCCCTCGAAGGAGTGGATCCTAGACTTCTAAGTCTACCGCCCCTCCAACTCCTAGTCGGAGCAGAAGATGGCGTTAAACTTTCAATATCAATTGATCCTTGAGGTTGGTTTGAAGAAGACATGTTTGCAAAGTCAAGAAAAAAGTTCTTTACAAAAGACAAAGTTAGAAAAGTATTTCGTGGGAGCAAAGAAAAGAAGAAAGGTATTTATACTTGAGGACAACCGATAAAGCATAGGAAGAAAAGAAAAATAATGATGCAAAGTCATAATTGAAGATGTCACTTCGGGACTGGCACAACCGCAAAAAGCCCTAAAAGGTGCCGAGTAAATGCAGAGCCAATCTGAAAAGGACATGTGGTACGAGTATTAAATGAAAGTGACAAACAACGCCTATGGTGCATAGAAGGATACAATGATTCGAGGAAAAGCGGCGGCAAAATATTCCCGCCATAAATGAATTTCCACTTACCAAATATTAATCGTTAAATATATGGTAAGTGTGAGGACTATCTGTATTGGTAAAAAAGAGTTTCACACGTAAGATAACTTTTGACAATTCAGCCAGTCACATGGACACAGAAAAATACGACAGTTGGATGTGATCCTTTGAAGAGGTACGGTACAAAGAAGCACGGTTCAGTAAACCCTCGAACTTATCAGCCACGGAAAACTCAACTTGATCAAAACAGGAGAGAGGCACGGTCAGAATGTATCTAGACAAAGCTACGGGCAGATTCAAAGACCCACAATTGATTACTCAAACGTTATGTAGCCGTACCCCAATTACCGTTATCCTTTGTAACGCCTCATTAATGTTATAATTAGTCATTAATGAGCAACCATAGCAAGAGTTGTACGTTATAAGAATCTCCTATATAAGGGAGGGGAAGACAACTTGTAAAAGCATCTGATTCTTGAATACAATTGACTTCAATTTTCTATATTCCTGCAATATTGTCTATTATTCATTTTTCTCCATTTCCTTGATTATCAGTAACCTGTATTCATCTTAAAAATAAGCGTTAGTCAAAGGGTCTAATTCTTTGGTTAAACTGTAGTGTCAAAGGGTAAAAACTAAAAAGTTGATCAATATTTTTATTTGTGCTTCTAAAATAGTAGAGTTTAGATAGATATAAGAAATTGATAAATATATAAAGTTGTTTGTTGATTAATTTATTTTTAAAAATATCTAATTGAATTGCTAAAGAATTAATCTGTTATACATCTATAAATTTATAAACTACATTCGATGTTTACTTATTCATCCTCCATTCAAGATGACGTACTATTTTTTCATGGATTCCAGTTGACCCAACACCTAACATTTATTAATTATTTTAGGAAAATAAAGGACTCCTAAACCTAAAAGAAATTGAAAGTGAGAGAAATTTTAATGTGATTTTCATGTGTTATTTTTTTATTACAAATATATATTTCAAATAAAAAAGAATTTAATACACAAAGTTTAGTTGATTTTAAAGTTCAAAATATAACTAAATGGCTACTCTTAAATATTAGATAAATAATTTGTAACGACCCGACCGGTCGTTTTGAGCCTTAGCGTATCGTTCAGCGGTTTGAGGCCAAGAGCAGCTTCATTTCAGGTGATATGACTTGTAGGTGTTGTCGGAATTGAATTCCGGGAAGTTTAGAGTCAATTTGGAAAGAAAATTCTCATTTCAGAAGCCTTAAGTTGGAAGAATCGACTAAGACTGGATTTTTGAGTAAACGACCTCATAATCAGGATTTGAAGGTTCCAGAAGGTTCGTATGATGATTTCGAACTTGGGCGTATGTTCGGATCGGGTTTTGGATGACCTGGGAGCGTTTCGGCGCATATTGTAGAAGTCATCATTTTAGAAGGAATTTCATAAGTCTGGGTTGAAGTGCATTTCAGTGATATTGATGTCCATTTGAGATTCCGAGTCTGGAAATAGCTCCGTATGGTGATTCTGGAGTTGGGAGCGCGATCGGAAGTCGGAAGTGAATTCGGAGGTCCGTAGGTCATTTTGAAGACATTTGGCTAAAGATAGAAATTTGAAGGTTTTTGAGAAATTCAACCGGAAGTGAAAATTGTGATACCGGGGTCGGAATGCGATTCCGAAAGTTGGAGCAGGTCCGTAATGTTGAATGTGACTTGTGTGAAAAATTTGGAGTCAATCGGACGTGATTTGATGGGGGTGGACATCGAATGTAGAAGTTTGAAACTTCAAAGTTCATAAAGCTTGAATTGGAGAGCGATTCGTGGTTTAGGCGTTGTTTGATGTGATTTGAGGCCCCGAGCAGGTTTGTGGGATGTTATGGGACTGAGTCGTGTGATTGGACGGGGTCCTGGGGGCCTCGGGTGTGTTTCAGGGTGGTTTCGGGTCAATTTTGGGTGATTTTGCTGGTTTGCTGGTGTCGAGGTTGTTCTTCGCGAACACGGAGGGCCTCATGCGTTCGTGAAGAAGGAAATTTGGAGGGCTGTTGGGTTGGCTTATGCGAACACGATAAAGGGAGTGCAAACGCGGAGACCTGGGCTGAGACAACTACGCGAACGCGTAGAAGGGACCTGGGATCTGGGCCAAGGGCCGTTTGGCCTATGCGAACGCAGGGAGGGGACCGTTAACGCAGAGTGTTGAATCGAGGAAGTTATGCAAACGCGTTCAGAGGTATGCGAACGCAAAGAGTAAAATTGTGGGCCTGAGTTTCTGGGCTTCGCGAACGCGGGCACAGAGACGCGTTCGCGATGAAGGCCGTTTCTGGACAGTGAAGTATTTTAAAACGGGTTTTGGCCATTTCTTCTCATTTTTCTCTTGTTTGGGCAATTTTTGGAGAGAAGTGGGGATTTTCGTCATCTATGTCAAGGTAAGTTTTTTCTACTCATTCCAAGTTAAATACAAGGTTTATACATGGATTTGAACATGAAACTTTGTGGAAAAATTGGGAATTTTTAAGAAAAATCTAGAATTTTCATTCTTGGATTTTGACCACGAATTTGGGCATGAAATTGAGAGTTAATTATATATTTGAATTTGTGATACTATGGGTAATCTTTATCTTCGAAAAATTTAGGAATCCGAACACGTGGGCCCGAGGGAAATCAACTTTCCGATCGGAGTTAGGAATTTATATGAATTGAATTGTTATAAGTATTAGAGTATATTTTCATTGGTTTGCCCATTATTTGGATAGTTTTGGGGCATTGTGCATCAATTTGAGTCGTCGGAAGGGCTTGGAGGCTGGTTATGAATCTTCGGAGCGAGGTAAGTCTCCTTTCTAACCTTGTGAGGGGGAATCGTCCCCATAGGTGAATTAATTAAATATGTGCTACTATTTGTGGGGGCTACGTACACACGAAGTGACTGGAGTCCGTGTGTAGCTACTATTATGCTTATGTCCGGGTAGTCTAGGACCCGAAAACATGTTTTATTTGCCGTACTTGTATCTTTACTGATGAATTTCAAAATGTTTAAACCTTATTGAACTTGACAAACGAATTTCTAGAAAAAGATTTATATACTATCCTTGTGACCATTAAAAGCAAAATTTTCATTTCTTGGGCAATTGCTTCCCGATATAGACGGGATGGACTGTTTGAATGTGTATGCTTATGTGTGACCGCTTTGAAATTTATGTTCTGCGAGCAGGGTGATTCCTTTCCACCACTCTTATGGGATCGGGGGGTTCGCCTCGGCAGGATTTATGTACCACACTCTTATGAGATCGGGTCGTTCGCCTCTGCAGGATTTATGTACCACACTCTTATGGTATCGGGCCGTTCGCCTCAGCAGGATTTATGTACCACACTCTCATGAGAGCGGACCATATGCCACGGCAGGTTAATAGATGCATCTATGGTTCGCACCGTTCGACCCTTCGGCAGTGCACAGTTTACTTTTATGTTGGATCGGGCCGTTCGCCTCGACATTTCCTATAAACATACATCATCCCCATGGAATCGTACGAAATATTTGGTAAAAATCCAGTTCGTCTGAGGGTTTTTCCCCTGATTTGGATTATGACAGCCTCCTTGATGAAATCCACTATATTTAATTATATTCTCGGCTACGGAGGGAACTTGCTAGTAGAGAGTTGAGTAAATTTTAAAGAGGGAAAAATGTACCACGTAATCTATACTTGTATGTCTTATGTATTTACATTGCTTTATATTAAATTCATTTCTTTGGTGCACTTGATATTGTTGGACCTCTAGTAAGTGTCAAAGTCGACCTCTCGTCACTACCTCTTCGAGGTTAGGCGGGATACTTACTGAGTACACGTTATTTTCGTGCTCATACTACACTTGCTGTGCATTCTAATTGCATAAGTACCTTCATAGATAGTGGCCCTGCTTGACGCAGTGATGTGACCGACTTGGAGACTTAGACGAGCTGCACTATCCGAACACGACCCGCAACCGGCAGAGTCTTCCTAAGATGTATTGTATTTTATTTTAAATTCCTTATCCAGTTTGTATTCTGGACAAGTATTGTAGTACATGTATAATTCCTATAAAATTTGCTCATGCACTTATGACATCGGGTTCTGGGACAATTATGGGATTTATTCACTATTTAAATTGCTAAAGATTTTATTGTTTACTTTGTGGAAGTTTGCTAATTATTATTTAAGAAAAAGAAAAAGGAATGACTTCAAGAATTTTAAAAATAAAGATTTTATTAACTATTTAAATGACTGGCTTGCCCGACAGTGGTGTTCGGCGCCATCACGACCTTAATTGATTTTTGGGTCGTGACAACGTGGTATCAGAGCACTAGGTTCCCTTAGGTCTCACAAATCATGAGCAAGTCTAGTAGAGTCTTGCGGATCGGTACAGAGACGTCTGTACTTATCTTCGAGAGGCTACAGGGCTGTTAGGAGTACTTCACTTCTTGATTCCTTATCGTGCGGGTTGATTCCTTTAAGGCTTATGCCTACGTTTTCTTCTTACTAAATCTTATGCGTCGCGAAACGCTTGCTGTGAATTAGGAATTTGAGGAATGGTAATGGTACTACATATATGGTGCGTGATGTTTTTCCATGCTTAGTTGTTTGGGGCTATAGTCGCCGCTCTGCGAAGGATATTATGTTGTTTCAGCTCGATAGCTGCACTTCTGAGAGCTTTGAGGTTATGCGCAGATTTTCTATGAGGCTTATGAATGGTTATCGCGCGGTATTGACATGGCAATAGGAATTTTGCCCACGTGTTGGGACAATGAATGACTTGAAAGGAGGTCTTCTCAGAGCATGATTTCGATATTTTAGTTCCAGCGGAGGAAAGGCAATCGAACTATGAATGTTCAAATTTGGGTTGAAAGAATAATAAGACTTGGTGTTTTCGAGCGAGGTGAAATATTCATCTGTGATATGGTATCGCTGTTTTTGATCGAAAAGAAGGTGTTAAGTTCGTCGGTGCTATGGTTTCTTTGGTGGCACGGGGTCAGAATGTTGTGAAGTAATATTGAAGGAGCGATTTTCAGAAGTCGTGGTGCGGTGGTTCAGTATTGAATAATCATTTCTAATAAAGGCGGCTCAAGAGAGATGATCTTCGGAAGGGTTTGAAGTTGTGGTAATCTGCTGGTTTAAGTGTTACAGAGATAGTTATTGGCCTAAGGCAACGACTGAGCAGCAAGGGATGAGGAAGGACACGTGGGAAGTGTCAGGTGATGGTTAAAATTCAAAAAGGCCAGGTGTAAGAAAAGGAAGTCAGGTAGTTGCTTGCAGGAGTGAGTTTAACAAAAGTGGGAGAGTGGCAGTGTAGCATATGAGTTCTTTGGTAAGATGGCTGAGCATCTTGAGGAGAATTTTGGAGTAATTTGAAAATTTTGGTGGACGGCGATTGAGTCCACGATCTTAAATTGAAATATTGGCTATTGCAACGGGAGATGAAACGCAATAGAGAAGAGTTGTTCGGGATGAAGGAGTGAAGGAGGATGCAATATAGTGGTGAGTTAGAGGATGTTGTCGCGCTTTTAATGGATGTCCATGAGGAGCACTCGGACTGGTAAAGTTGGTAAATGAGGACGGGCGTAGGATGGAGTATTGATGTCGTAGAGATTGTGCAGTACATCGTTGTTGGAAGGTGTCAATTGGTAATTTTTGCAGGAGGGTTATCTCCTGTGACCAGGTTAGCGGTTGGGTGGTTGACAAGTTTCTGCGAGGAATTCCAGTGGCTATTCGGTAGGAGTCCAAATATGTGAATGATGCGAGGTAATTTGAGTATTCATGGAATGCTAACCGGAGAATTTAGAAGAATTTGACGGGTTGGTTGAGCAAGATCATGTAAGCAATGAAGAAAGAATTTTGGTGGGGTCTAGAGTGGTGCAAGGAGCAGCTTCAGGCTAAGTGGGAGAGTCCCCCACCTGCGATTGGGTTGCAGGATTATCTTCTCATGGGGTTGCGAATTGTCGGCGTATTGGCAAGTTATTGCAGCTAAGGGGAAAAGAGTAGAATAGTAATTGAGCATGGGATTGATAAATGTGTGCAAGGGTCGGCTTTATTGAATCAGGTTTAGGCTTTGGAAAGATTCGGGATTTATGCTTAGTACAAAGATAATTTACAAGTGAAGGGATTCAGTCAGGTGCTTTATCAAGATGGGTGTTCAGGTGCCAGAAAAGTCGTAGAGTTGATTATATTCGGGACCAAGCCAGAGTGGGCGACTCTCAACAATGGTTTCAATAGATTCAAAGGTTAGAAGGTGGTGTCTAAGGACACCAAGCCCATAGTACGGTCAAGAATCAACCTTTTGCAGCAGAACTATGGGAAAGAGAAAATGGTTGGAGTGTTCTACGTTATCTTCGGCGTGTAGAGTAGCATTGGGGTTCATAAAAAGGAGAAATGACTTCTGGTTCCTGGAAGAGTTATCAGAATGGCGTGCAAGGAGGGCATGAAATGGTTCATGGGTCTGGAAACGAAATGGTCTCGTGGAATGGAGTCACTCAAGGTGAGTGCGAATTGATTTTCTATGTGTTGATTGGGGTGTTCACCCTATTAGTGGTTCAGAAGTCATGATGGAATTCTTGAGCTATCTCATATTGGCATGTTAGGTGCAGTAAGCAGTATGTAACTGGAAGTAAGGATCGAGGTTGCGGTTCGGTGTTGACAAGGATGTCATGAGCTCGGATGAACAAGAAAAAGGGATTTGAATGTTTAGAGTAAGCTGGTGTTGTGTTTAGGGTCACTTGAGATCGGTGTTTGGTGAAAGAGGTTTTGCATCCTAGTTATGGGTTCTTGATTTGTTTTACAGCGTTAGAGTGACAAGTGGTGGATGTGCAGACTTGCTACCTTGTGTAGAAGGTCGTGGGAGCGCGACCACGGGATGATCATATGAGTGTGACATGTAGTCACTTAATGGATTGAAGATTGGACTGAGTATAAAGAAGTGTAATATTGCTTATTTGAGAATTTATGCCTGAAAGGCGTTCGGTTCATTTGGTTGTGGATTGTGGGGTGTTTGTCCCGGCTATGATGGTTGTTCTTGCATATTATGAGAGGAAGTGGGTTAATATGGACCCAGGTAAAGCTATTAGCCTAGTTCGGTGCAAGCTAGGTAGACTCGATGTTTATGGATGGATTTAAATATGATTATGGGCTCCGTATGAGTCAGGAGTTTTCATTTCGGTATAACGCTTTTCATGGAAAGGTACTAAAACAGTAGATGTTGTTCCGTCCTCGTTCATCTCATGTAATATTCTGTTGTACCGTGTGAGTTGGGAAACAAATTGATAATTTCTTATATGTTGAGTTCCCGATAATGATGATGTTATGAGGGCAGGATAGCTCATGAGATTCAGATTATGTATCGCACCTCAGTTGTTCTTGAGTTTTGTAGCATACAGCTTTATCAGTCTACCCAGGATAGTATTGTGCACTTAGCGTGCTTGTGACCGATGTTCGATATTTGTGGTAATGAGCAATTTGGCTCGGTGTGTGTCTTCTTACGTGAATTTTATGTTATTTAGATGGGGTTGCGCGCCACAACAGTTTGATGTTGAGTACGGTTCCCTATATCTATTTTCTTGTGTATTTCTTTATATTTTCTGAGGAGAGTTCATAGTAAGTTGCGTAAGTTGAGAAGTTCCTTTCATAATTCGTTTTCTTTAGGTATCATGTTCGAGTTATGGCCTATTGGCGCGTTGTGGTATCATGTGAACTATTGGTCATGTTTGGGGGTGATTTGTTGTTTGAGCAGTTCATACTGGGTGAGACGAGGTTATCGGATCAGGGATCAGTGCGAAGGTGATGTGAGTGTATATTAAAGAACAAATACCAGCGGTTGATTCATAATGAGGTGATGATTCTAGCCAGGAGGAGAGATTCAATGATTTGTCGACTCTGCAGTTGGTTGTGAATTTCTTTACATCTCCTCCGTTGTGGTGGTATCGTAAGCGTTATAGCAGGACCTATTCGTATGTCATGAGGTGCATCAAGAGCATCATATTCGTAAAATTTTGGCTATTCAGCTTCAAGGAATGTCATTGCGGTTAGATGATGAATTATATGGTGCATGGTGCTAATTCAGCAAAGGTATGCAGTCATGTTCTGGTACATCGTGTGGTAGTTGATACGGTGTTCATATATTGGAAACAGGCCTGGCAGAGGATTTCGGATGATGTAGACCTGGTTCTAAGGCCCATTTGCTTAAATAGAAGAGGATATCTTTAGGATTGTTCGAGAAAGTATACTCAACTGGGTTGTGGTGGCATGGGCAGGTGCACGAGGTGTTAAACAGTGATTTTAGATAACTCCAGAGCAGATCTTAGCACGTTCGAGGACGAACGTATGTTTAAGTGAGAGAGAATGTAACGACCTGACCGGTTATTTTGAGCCTTAGAGCATCATTCAGCGGTTCGAGGCCATGAGCAGCTTCATTTCAGGTGATATGACTTGTAGGTGTGGTCGAAATTGAATTTCGGAAGTTTAGAGTCAATTTGGAAAGAAAATTTTCATTTCAGAAGCCTTAAGTTGGAAGAATCGACTAAGATTGGATTTTTGAGTAAACGACCTTATAATCAGGATTTGAAGGTTCCAGAAGGTTCGTATGATGATTTCGAACTTGGGCGTATGTTCGGATGGGGTTTTGGATGACCCGGGAGAGTTTCGACGCATATTGTAGAAGTCAGCATTTTAGAAGGAATTTCATAAGTCTGGGTTGAAGTGCATTTCAGTGATATTGATATCCGTTTGAGATTCCGAGTCTGGGAATAGCTCCGTATGGTGATTCTGGAGTTGGGAGCGTGATCAGAAGTGAATTCGGAGGTCCGTAGGTCATTTTGAAGACATTTGGCTAAAGATAGAAATTTGAAGGTTTTTGAGAAATTCGACCGGAAGTGGAAATTTTGATACCGGGGTCGGAATACGATTCCAAAAGTTGGAGCAGGTCCATAATGTTGAATGTGACTTGTGTGCAAAATTTGGGGTCAATCGGACGTGATTTTATGGGTTTCGGCATCGAATGTAGAAGTTTGAAACTTCAAAGTTCATAAAGCTTGAATTGGAGAGCGATTCGTGGTTTCGGCGTTGTTTGATGTGATTTGAAGCCTTGAGCAGGTTTGTGGGATGTTATTGGACTGAGTCGTGTGATTGGATGGGGTCCTAGGGGCCTCCGGTGTGTTTCGGAGTGGTTCGGGTCAATTTTGGGTGATTTGCTGTTGCTGGTTTGCTGGTGTCGAGGTTGTTCTTCGCGACGCGGAGGGCCTCATGCGTTCGCGAAGAAGGAAATTTGGAGGGCTGCTGGGTTGGCTTATGCGAACGCGGTAAAGGGAGTGCGAATGTGGAGGCCTAGGCTGGGACTACTATGCGAACGCGGGGCTTGGTATGCGAACGCGTTGAAGGGACCTAGGATCTGGGCCAAGGGCCGTTTGGTCAATGCGAACGCGGGGAGGGGACCGCGAACGCGGAGTGTTGACTCGAGGAAGCTATGCGAACGCGTTCGGAGGTGTGCGAACGTGAGTAGTAAAATTGTGGTCCTGAGTTTCTGGGCTTCACGAACGCGGGGACACAGATGCGTTCGCGATGAAGGCCGTTTCTGGGCAGTGAAGTATTTTAAAACGGGTTTTGGCCATTTCTTCTCATTTTTCTCTTGTTTGGGCGATTTTTTGAGAGGTTCTAATGAGGATTTTCATCATCTATGTCAAGGTAAGTTGTTTCTACTCATTCCAAGTTAAATACAAGGTTTATACATGGACTTGAACATGAAAATTTGTGTAAAAATTGGGAATTTTGAAGAAAAACCTAGAATTTGCATTCTTGGATTTTGACCACGAATTTGGGCATGAAATTGAGAGCTAATTATATATTTGAATTTGTGATGCTATGGGTAATCTTTATCTTTGAAAAATTTAGGAATTCGGGGACGTGCGCCCAAGGGAAATTTTGTCATTTTTCTATATGAATTGAATTGTTATAAGTATTGGAGTATATTTTCATTGGTTTGCCCGTTATTTGTATAATTTTGGGGCGTTGTGCATCAATTTGAGTCGTCGAAAGGGCTTGGAGACCTGTTATGAATCTTCGGAGCGAGGTAAGTCTTCTTTCTAATCTTGTGAGGGGGAATTATCCCCATAGGTGAATTAATTAAATATGTGCTACTATTTGTGGGGGCTACATACGCACGAAGTGACGGGAGTCCGTGCGTAGCTACTATTATGCTTATGTCCGGGTAGTCTAGGACCCGAAAGCATGTTTTATTTGCCGTACTTGTCTCTTTACTGACGAATTTCAAAATGTTTAAACCTTATCGAACTTGACAAACCAATTTCTAGAAAAAGATTTATATACTATCCTTGTGACCATTACAAGCGAAATTTTCATTTCTTTGGCAATTGCTTCCCGATATAGACGGGATGGACTATTTTAATGTGTATGCTTATATGTGACCGTTTCGCAATTTATATTCTGCGAGCGGGGTGATTCCCTTCCACCACTCTTATGGGATCAGGCCGTTCGCCTTGGCAGGATTTATGTACCACGCTCTTATGGGATCGGTCCGTTCGCCTCAGCAGGATTTATGTACCACACTCTTATGGGATCGTTCGCCTCGACAAGATTTATGTACCACACTCTCATGGGAGCGGTCCGTACGCCACGTCAGATTAATAGATGCATCTATGGTTCTCGCGGTTCGACCCTTCGGCAGTGCCCAATTTACTTTTATGTTGGATTGGGCCGTTCGCCTCGGCATTTCCTATAAACATACATCATCCCCATGGAATCGTTCAAAATATTTGGTAAAAAGCCAGTTCGTCTGAGGGTTTTTCCCCTGATTTGGATTATGACAACCTCCTTGATGAAATCCACTATATTTAATTATATGCTTCGTCTACGGAGGGAACTTGCTAGTAGAGAGTTGAGTAAATTGTAAAGAGGGAAAAATGTACCACGTAATCTATACTTGTATGTCTTATGTATTTACATTGCTTTATATTAAATTCATTTCTTTGGTGCACTTGATATTGTTGGACCTCTAGTAAGTGTCAAAGTCGACCTCTCTTCATTACCTATTCGAGGTTAGGCGGGATATTTACTGAGTACACGTTATTTTCGTACTCATACTACACTTGTTGTGCATTTTTATTGCACTGGTACCTTCATAGATAGTGGCCCTGCTTGACGCAGTGATGTGACCGACTTGGAGACTTAGACGAGCTGCACCATCCGAAGACAACCCGCAGCCGACAGAGTCTTCCTCAGATGTATTGTATTTTATTTTAAATTCCTTGTCCAGTTTGTATTCCGGACAAGTATTGTTGTACATGTATAATTCCTAGAAAATTTGCTCATGCACTTGTAACACCGAGTTTTGGGATAATTATGGAATTTATTCACTATTTAAATTGCTAAAGATTTTATTGGTCACTCAGTGAAAGTTTGCTAATTATTATTTAAGAAAAAGAAAAAGGAATGACTTCAAGAATTTTAAAAATAAATTTTTTATTAATTATTTAAATGACTGGCTTGCCCGATAGTGATGTCCCGCGCCATCATGACCTTAATGGATTTTTGGGTCGTGACATAATTAAAAGAGTATTTTGTTTGGTGTGAAATCGATATTATAGAGATAATCTAATTTTATTTTAAAAAAAAAAAGCAATTTGCCTGGAATTTATCAATTACACAACATAGGAAAAAAATAATATTTAATTAATAAGATTTAGATCAAATGTCTAACTAATTTTCTGTTATGAGCCGTATTTATTCAAACAACCTGTATAAAATGTAAAAATAAATCAGATATGAAATCAGTTAAATCCAAAATATGAAGAAAAAAAAAAGTTAAAATTAACATAAGTTTTTGAGATGTGAAACATAACATAAGCCAAGCCAAATCCAAAATATAAAACAAAGAATTATATAAAAGTTAACAGAAGTTTGTAAGATGAAGAGCACATAAATTCAATTACCTTATATTCTAGACCAAAACCATTATCGAAAAGAAAGCTCCCAGATGATGGCTTACAACACACTAATCTTGTAACAGATGCCTACAAGCACCACATACAAATTAAAGACGATGTATAATACAAATTGCTTTGATATTATATTCAAAGTTCTAATAAAATACGTGAATGCAAAATTCAATTACTAATACAATTAAGTGCATGCAACATTCAATTATTAATATAGTTTTTTTTTCTTTAAAGAAAAAGAACCTGAAACCCTTTATGTGAATGCAAAATTAACTTCTAACACAAAGTTTACAAAATGGACGTAAAATCCAACTACTAATATAAATGCGTGCATACGAAATTCAACACAAAACTTTTTGCTCAAAGAAAGAGAAACCTAAACCCTTGGTTTTGTGCTGCTCGAACAAGAATCGTTTTGAGTATGAAACCTAAAAGGAGAATAAGAGCTTGTTTGGATGGTAGTTACCCATTGTATTGTATCGTATTATTACTTTAAATACGATGATTGTTTGGTTGTTACTTAAATTCTATTGTATCGTATCATTAAATCCGTCGTTACATAACGACAAAATGTGCCACTTTATGTAACAATCGATTTGGTGTGGTTGCATCGTTATCTTGTCTTTTTATCTCATCTCACCCTTCACTCTTATTAAATAATTTTATTTTATCATTTACTCTACCTTTTTATATATTAAATTTATTTCGTATATTTTTTTCTTTATAATATTGCCAAATTTATTCTTCATATTGCTGGTGCATGATATCATGAAACAATGACAAACGATATAATCTATTCAAACATTGTACTCATCAAACAATACAATACAATACAATACATTATGATACGATACATTATAAAACGTTGTGAAACAACCATCCAAACAAGCTGTAAATATAGATGGAGCGAAAACCTTTCCTAATGTATAATAGATTTGAGCGAAAGTTTTCCTAGTATGTGGTGTACGAATTTTTTTTATAGATTGTTAATATTAGGAAACTAATTAATTAGGAAAATAATTTATGGAAATAATCAAATGATTATTCCTTAATAGTAGAGTTTAATTAAATGACTATTTTTAAATATTAGAAAAATAATTAAATGACTATTTTGGGGAGTGTAAACTTTATTTTTGAAGGGTAAAAAAGACGAACGATATTTCGCTAAAGACCTTCGTGTTTTTAATATAATATAGATAGATTATATCTAACTTTCGAGTAGAAATGGGCAAATGGCATGGGTGGCCATTTTTATAACCTTTTATTTAAAGTTTAACCAATTTTTTAAATCTAGTGTTGAAAACTTATTGTTAAAGCAAATTACTTTTCATTTGGTCTTCTTGTGTTTTATATATATCGAAAAATTTGAACAATTCATCGAGTGACAAAGTTTCGAACTTTTACTTGTGAAATTCCACTGTATTA
Organism: Nicotiana knightiana; assembly: GCA_005239525.1. Taxonomy (NCBI): domain Eukaryota; kingdom Viridiplantae; phylum Streptophyta; class Magnoliopsida; order Solanales; family Solanaceae; genus Nicotiana; species Nicotiana knightiana. The sequence goes on along the minus strand of ML414468.1, from coordinate 27,037 downwards.
TCGTATTCAAGGACGTAATTATTGAGCTCTGTGTTATAAAATGAAGTTATTGGTATGGTATTCTTGCCCCAATTTTTTTGGTAAAGTATTCTTGCCCCCATTATTTTTTTCTATCGTAAAAGAGTGTCTAAATATTGATTAATTTTGAGATGGCTGCTAATTTTTGATTGGCAGTGTAAAAAGTGGCTATTTGCACATTTCTTTCCGGCCAGGCTAGTCCATGCCCACTTCAATAATTGTAAAAATTGCGCGGGGCATCCTATTTGGTCGCCCCTATTTAATCTATACCAACTTTTTTTAAAACTTTTAATTTGTACCCACTTTTTAAATAATTTCAGCTCCTCTTTCCCTCGCTGAGCTGAAGTTCACCAGTTAAGCTGAAGTTCGCCAGTTATAAAGACAAAACTTCAGCATACGGGGCTGAAGTTCCCAAGTTACAAAGATNTCAGACCCGTATGCTGAAGTTGTTGTCTTTATAACTGGGGAACTTCAGCCCCGTATGCTGAAGTTCCCCATTTACAAAGACAAAAACTTCAGCTCTAGAGTTGAAGTTCCCCATTTACTAGAGCTGAAGAGCTGAAATTCGCAAGCTACTTCAGGCCCGTCTACTAGAATGCTGAAGTTTTGCGTGATTGCCTTTGCTACTTCAGCCCCGCATGAAGTTATACACAAAAGCGGGTACAAATACAATTTTTTTTACAAAGCGGGTATAAGTTAAAACGTGGCACAAAAAGTGGGTACGGATGCAAAAAACCCTCAATAATTGGTGGGCCGGATCACGGGCTTAAAACTGTCACCGATTTTTGTGAAAAATAGCACGAATTAGTTAATTTTTGGATTGGTAATCGAAAAACAATCAAGATTTGCAAATTATTAAAAAATAACTATTATTTTGTTGAAACGCAAAAAGTTTTAGCATAATATACGGGATTATGGAGTTCCTGCGTACAAACTTTCAACATATTATGTTAGAACTCTAACACGAAAATTGGAACTCCATCACACTATGAAATTCAAGCACATTATGTTGGAATTCAAGCACACTATGAAATTCAAGAACATTATGTTGGAAGCTCATTTGTAAAAAATTCGAACTCCAGTATATTGTGCTGGAATATTTACGAATTTTTAAAGGTGTTTTTGTTCAGATTTTATCTTTACATGAAAAAATAGCTAAATTTCAATTACTTTTGAAATTGTGGTTGTATTTCAATTCCCATTTATAAATCTGACTACTTTTCTTTTTTCACCCGATTTCTCTATATCAAATAGGCCAACCCAACTCATTTGTCAGGTTTATTACACATTGCTATAGTAGTACTCCGGTTGAGAACAATGTTTTGAACATATTATTTTCCACGGACCATATTTAATAGGCTATTTGACCAAGCTTCTCCAAGCTAAAAGTATTTTTTTTCAAAAAAATAATAATATTTTTTTTCAAAATTGAAGCGTTTGGCTAAGCTTTTAACGGAAAAAGTACTTTTGAGTAGAAGCAGAATCAGTTTTGGAGAAACAGAAAAAAATAGCTTCTCTCCAAAAGCACTTTTTTGAAAAACACTTTTGAGAAAAATACACTTAGAAGCAGTATTGCTGCTCATAAATGCTTTTCAAATAACAGCCCGCTTGGCCAAGCTGCCAAAAAATTCTTATTTTAAAAAGTAATTTTTCTCATAAGTACTTTTTTCCGAAGTACTTTTGAAAAAATAATTTGTGTTTGGCCAATTCATTTAAGAAGTACCTTAAGCATATTAATATTATCTAGTATAATTATTTATTGTTACACAATGATTTGAATAATCAAAATACATCATTTAGTATGAATTAGAAGTTTATTCCACAAATTACTATATACTGATAATCCACCATGAAATAATAAGTAAAGTTACTCACACATGATAATATTTTTTAACAATTTCATCTCTGCTTCTACCACACAACTGACAACATATTCATATTAGTAAAAAAACTTGCCTTGCATTTCTAAAGGAATATCAGAAGACCCATTTCCTTGCTTAATCTTTGCAGTAATGTCTTCATTAGCATAATAGTTGAATTCCTTATCAACATAAGAATATCGTCAGATTAAATTATGTATAGCCATGATAGTTGTAATTAGATGATTCTGAATGTCAAACTTGAAATATGGCATCGAACGGAAAATAAAAATAATCTTAGAAAGTAACAAATTATTAACAACATATAATGTATAATTTATTTATTTTTAATTAAATTTAAAAAAAAATAACTTTCTCGTAAATTACCAAGTGGCTTATGGCGGGACTGCTGTGGATGTTGTTTCTTTATCTTTTAATAATATATAGAGATTATGCAATGAAATTGTAATTTATTATCTATTTATAGGTAATTTTCAAAAATTAAAATTTTTAAATATTTCAAGGATTCGAGAACTAATAGCCTATAACAAAAGAAATTATAAATGACTATTTGTAGGAAGAGAATTATAATCCAAAGAAGGATGAAGATAATTTGCTTTAGTGTGAAAAAGGAAGAAGATAATTTGAAAAGTTACAAGACATTACACCAAAACAAAAATCAAAAACAAGAAAAATCAATTAAGAATTTGGAAAGTTATAATATGATTCATGTATTTGATATCTTTGAATTTAAGAGAATGATGTAAACAAGAAACAAACATGAAGAAAAAAAAACTTATATTAATAAGGGATAATTTGAAAAGTATAAATTTTAAAGTTAGGATAGTTTTGTCTTGAATAAATTAATTTTCTACTTTTGCTTCTGGTTCTTGGAAAAAGCTAGTATTCTGCTTCTTCCCAAAGGCAGAAGCTGCTTCTACTGGTGTCCAAAAGTACTTCTTTATCTTGGCCAAACAACTTAAATTTAAAAAAAAGTTCTTTTAGCATACCAGAGCTTGGCCAAACAGGCTTTAAGTTTGTCAAAAACTAACGATTTCTTACAAAAAGTACTTTTGCAACAAAATTTCGAGAAAAAGTACTTCTCAAAATAATTTTTTTTTTTATAACTTGGCAAAACAAACTATTAGAGAGAAAAAACAACTTGTAAATCACTAAATTGCGTCCCTAGTTCGAACATAACTAAAGAATGCACTCCTCTGGTCTAATATGAGATAGAATATGTGATACTTATCTCTCATTGATAGAATTTATATTTTCTAAAAGAAATGTTCTCCATTTCCCTTTGAAACATATATAATTTATTATGTTTGCCTTTATGCCATTTCCTCCGTCCCAAATATATTATGATGTATGATCGATACAAAATTTTAGAAAAAAAAAATTATGAATTGTAATTTAAAATAAGTCACAAGTATTTATATACTTAAAATGGCTGCAAATTATTTAAAATTAAATTATTATTATATATAAAAAAATGTGTCATTTTTTTTCGTTGAACTATGAACAATGGCAGGTAACCAGATAATTTATCAGGTAACCATTAGGCAGGGACGTGAGGCTTGGATCACATGTCATCCCCAAGAGAGATAGTGTAACGACCCAACTGGTCGTTTTGCGTTATCGGACCTGCTCCCCTAAATGAAACTTCCCATAGCGGCTTTTTATGATTTATGACTTTCGGGGGATGGTGGTCCGAGATTCGAAGGTGTTTAGAGTGCTATAAGAACAAATGGTTCCTTAAGGTTGGTCTTTAAGACCAAGTTTAACTTCGGTCAACATTTTGGGCAAACGACCTCGGAATCGAGTTTCGTCGGTTCCGGTAGCTTCTTATGATGATTTTGGACCTGGGCATATGCTTGGAATGGGTTTCTGATGACCCGAGAGCGTTTCGGCACCCAATATTGAAATAAGAAGTTCCTTAAGTTCCTATTGTGGTTTTGGACGTGTTTTCGTGTTATCGAGGTCCGAACGGAATTCCGAGACCAAGAATAGTTCCGTTATGTCATTTATGACTTTCCTGCAAAATTTGGTGTCACTCCGAGTAGTATAGGTCGGTTCAGCGCGTTGTTAGCGAAGTCTAGAAAACTTAAAGTTCCTAAGTTTGGTTCTTGGGGTTTTGAGGTCTGATTTTGAGTTTTAGCTTTGTTTTGGGTGTTCCGAAGGCTCGAGCGAGTCCGTATTATGATTTGAGACTTGTTGGTATATTTGGACGAGGGCTCGGGTGGGCCCAGGGGCCCCCCGGGTACCCAACTGGCTAAAACCAGCTAAAATAGCTGCTGGTGCACCTGATTTAGTATGACCGCAGGTGCGGTTGCCCAGTCGCAGGTGCGACCCCAAGTGAGGTCCCCCTTTCTTCAGGTGCGGACAAAAGTCCGCAGGAGCGGAACCTCTGGTGTGGCCATCCCTCCGCAGGTGCGAACCCAACCCTTCTCGTCCAGTTCCGCAGGTGCGAGCCCCAGCTCGCAGGCGCGAGACCGCAGGTGCGGTCTCTGAGCCGCAGGTGCGGAATCCCTGTAAGCCAGGCAGTATATATTCTTTGAAACTTGGGATTTCACCCCATTCATTCATTTTCCTCCACCATTAGAGTCTTGTGAGCTTGGGGAGAGCACACCACAACCTAGCTACTGTCAAGGTAAGTTAATTCCACTTCAACACTAGTTTAATTCATGATCTTCTAGCTAAATTAACTACTAAATCATTGAAAAGTCAAGAATTGGGTAGTAATGTTTACTAGATCGAAAATTTATAACATTCAAAAACGTATAGACCCACTATCAGATTCAGTAAAGATTTATGATACGTGTATAGGATGTACTCAATGTGTTAGGGTTCTTGAGAAATTGGTGAATTACCCATTTATTGCCATAAATTCAAGTAGAAATCATATATTAACAATCCTTAGGTTTCGGGTGAGCGATTCTTTCGAGAGTTTTCAGAATTCGAGTGTGCGGGCCCCGGGTTGGATTATGGGAATTCTTCAAGAATGTTAAATTATTGAATAAATAGGATAATTTCCCTACTTTGAGCATGCATTGATGTTATTGTACCATATTTGGCTAGTTGCGAGTCCTACGGGTGTAGAGTTCAGAGTTCGGGCGCATCCTTGGTCCGAGGGGTAGATTCGACACGAGGTGAGTCTCCTTTATAACCTTGTAAGGGGGAATTTTCCCTCCTAGGTGATTTAAATGCTATATGTGATAATTTTTGGGGGCTACGTATGTACAAAGTGACGAGAGTCCGTACGTAGCGACTATTGCTATTATGTCCGGGTAGTTAGGCCCACATCATGCCTTGTGTTTTACTTGATATGAACTATATGCGTAATGAATTAACGTTACATGTTGCTTATGTCTTCGAAGTTATGAAATTTGAGAAAAACTTGTAAGAAATTGTTCACGGAAAAGTATTCTCTTTTAAAAAGGAATAATGCATGTGCATGTGACCGCTTTGCAATTTACATTCCGCGAGCGGAGTGTGATTTCCCCCACTCTTATGGGAACGGGCCGTACGCCACGACGGATTGAGAGATGCACTTTTGGTACGGGCCGTTCGATCCTCGGCAGTGCATAGAGAGGGATTGAGAGATGCACTTTTGGTACGGGCCGTTCGATCCTCGGCAGTGCATAGAGAGGTTGAGAGATGCACTTTTGGTACGGGCCGTTCGATCCTCGACAATGCATAGAGAGGTTGAGAGATGCACTTTTGGTACGGGCTGTTCGATCCTCGGCAGTGCATAGATGTGAGTACTTTGTGGAGAGGTGCACTTTTGGTACGGGCCGTTCGATCCTCGGCAGTGCACGGGCTGGACTATCTTATGACTCTGGCCGGTTGTCCTTACCCTATATGCGTATGATTTATTTGTTACTAAATTCATGGATATTGATCTAACAGATATTTGGGGAAAAAGTGAAGAGGGAAATTGTTTTATTTATTCCCAGTATTCTTCCTGGATTTCAGTTACTTACATATATACTTGTTGCTTCACTGTCTTTACATGCCTACTGTTTCCATTACATTCTGTTAAATTATACTGTTAGACCTTTGTGAGTGTCATGTCGACCTCTCGTCACTACCTCTTCGAGGTTAGGCGGGATACTCACTAGGTAAATATATATTTATGTACTCATGATGCACTTCTGTACTAAATTGTATAGGTTCTGAGGCTGGTGCTTCTGGTTATCCGACCGGAGCTTGACATATATTCTGGACCTGACTCCACGGTGAGCTGCATCCCTTGACGATTCTCAGTAGCGCTATGGAGTTATCTTTTATTTATTTCTGTCTACTTCTCTCAGACAGCAGTACAATTTGTATCATCTTTTGTATATTCTACTAGTTCGCCTGTTGACTTGTGACACTAGTTCCTGGCACGCACATAGTAGACTCTTTATTTTGGGACTGTATATATTGGATCATGATCATTGTAGCTGTATTTACTTAAGTTGGTTAATGTTTCCGCTCTTATTTAAATGATCTAAGCTTAAAACTTTGGGAATATGTGGGGTTGGTATGTTAAATAAGGATAATCTCACTAGTAAATAATTGTTGGCTTGCCTGACTCCGGTAATGGGCGCCATCATGACCTGTGTTGGATTTTGGGTCGTGACAGCATGGTATCAGAGCACTAGGTTCACTTAAGTCTCACGAGTAACGGGCAAACCCAGTAGAGTCTTGCAGATCGATACAGAGACGTCTGCATCTTATCTTTAGGAGGCTATATTGTGTTATGACGGCGCCAGGATTCCAGGCAGTCGTGGGCCGTTTGATGAGATTTATGGACACTATGTCCCAGGCTGGTTTATTTCCAGCAGATCCTGCCACTTCTCAGGCGGGAGGGGGAGCCCATACCCCTACTGCCCAGGCCGCATGACCGATATCAACATTACATCGCACCCTAGGTACACTGCCCATGGGTGGTACCCAGCCTGTAGTAGCAGCACCGGAGCCCAGACCAGCTGCGAATGGAAATCAGCAGAAGATGTTAGACAGATGGACTCGATTGCGCCTTCCAGTCTTCGGGGGTGAGCGAGGTGAGGATTCCCAGGACTTCATTGATAGGTGCAGGGATAGACTACACAATATGGGGATCCTAGCGTCCCGTGGAGTTGATTTCACCACATTCCAGTTAGAGGGCAGAGCTCGCAGGTGGTGGCAGTCTTATATTCTCAGCAGGCCAGCAGATTCTTCTACTGTCACTTGGGAGTAGTTCACAAAAATATTCTTGGACAAATATATTCCACCCTCTGAGAGGGAAGAGCTGCGGGGTCAGCTTGAGCGGTTAGAGCAGGGGCAGATGTCCGTGACAGATTATGAGCCAGATTTTCAGAGCTGTCACACCATGGTCTTATGATATTGCCCACCGATGCTGAGAGAGTGCGGAGGTTTGTAGCAGGGTTGCATCCAGGTATTAGATCCACCATGGCTCGAGAGGTTGAGATGGGTACCCCTTATCAGCTCATAATGGAGATTGCTTGCAAGATCGAGGGTTATCGGTCGAGGAGCAGGGAGCAGGGTCACCAGGACAAGAGGGCTAGGTTCTCAGAAGATTTCAGTGGTGCCCCAGCTAGGGGAAGGGGTCAGTATAGAAGCGGTCAGCCCAGCAGGCCTTTATATTCAGCACCTCCACCACCTCCCCGAGGTATTCCAGCGAGGCCTCATTTCAGCGCCATGACAGAGCGTTACTACCATCCTCCAGCTATTCAGAGTTCACACAGTGGTTATCCCAGTCATCCGAGATCCTCCGATCCTTATTTCAGTGCTATGCCTGAGGGATCTCACCGCCCTCCGGCCATTCAAGGATCTTCCTCGAGGCAACAGACTATGCCACCTGGGAGTTGTTATGAGTGTGGAGAGCCAGGTCATATGAGGAGGCAGTGTCCCAGGTATCGGGGCAAGGCCGTACAACAAAGCTATCAGTCGATGGGTCCGACACCAGCAGTCCGACCACCTAGAGGTGGAGGACAGGTCGACAGGGGTCGTCCTAGAGGTAGAGGCCAGTCAGGGGGAGGTCAGGCAACTCCTGTTCACTCTGGTGGAGCTCAGTCGTCAGGTGCTCCAGCCAGGTTCTATGCCATTCCGGCCAGATCAGATGCAGTGGCCTCAGACGCCGTGATCACAAGTATTATCTCAGTATCTGGTAGAGAGGCTTCGGTATTGTTTGATCCAGGATCCACATATTCATATGTTTCAACCCTATTTGCTCCTTCTCTGGATGTTTCTCGTGAGTCCTTGGGATCTCCTATATATGTGTCCACTCTTGTGGGCGATTCTGTGGTGGTATACCGGGTGTATCGGTCTTGTGTGATCACCTTCTGTGGGTTCGAGACTAGAGCGGATCTCTTATTGCTCGACATGGTTGATTTCAAGATTATTTTAGGCATGGATTGGCTATCTCCTTATCATGCCGTGCTATATTGCCATGCCAAGACAGTTACCTTAGTCGTGCCCGAGTCGCCTAGGCTGGAGTGGAGAGGTTCCTCAGTTAGTACAACCAGCCGAGTTATTTCATTCTTGAAGGCTCGACATATGGTCGAGAAGGGTAGTCTAGCATATCTTGCTTATGTGCAGGACACCACCGCCAAGTTTCCGAAGATTGATTCAGTGCCAGTGGTTCGAGAGTTTGCGGATGTATTTCCTTCGGATCTTCCGGGCATGCCTCCGGACCGTGATATTGATTTCTGCATTGATTTAGCTCCAGACACCCAGCCTATATCCATTCCTCCGTACTGTATGGCTCCGAAAGAGTTGAAGGAGTTGAAGAAGCAGCTTGAGGAGTTGTTAGCTAAGGGGTTCATCAGACCGAGTGTATCGCCGTGGGGTGCTCCAGTTTTATTTGTGAAGAAGAAGGATGGGTCTATGCGGATGTGTATTGATTACCACCAGTTAAACAAGGTTATCATTAAGAACAAGTATCCCTAGCCGCGCATCGATGATTTGTTTGACCAGTTGCAGGGTGCTCGTGTGTTTTCTAAGATTGATTTGCGATCGGGGTATCATCAGTTGAGGATTCGGGCTTAAGATGTTCCGAAGACTGCTTTTTGTACGAGATATGGCCATTATGAGTTCCTGGTGATGTCCTTTGGCTTGACTAATACCCCAGCAGCATTCATGGACTTGATGAATAGGGTGTTCAGGCCGTATATTGATTCCTTTGTCATTGTCTTCATTGATGACATTTTGATTTACTCGCGTAGCCTGGGGGAGCACGAGCAACATTTGAGAGTTGTGCTCCAGACGTTGCGAGAACAGAAGCTATATGCTAAGTTCTCCAAGTGTGAGTTTTAGTTGGATTTTGTGGCATTTTTGGGGCATGTGGTATCCGGAGAGGGTATCAAGGTTGATCCTCAGAAGATCGAGGCAGTTCAGAGTTGGTCGCATCCTACTTCAACTACAGAGATCATGAGCTTTTTTGGCCTAGCAGGCTATTATCGCCGATTTGTGGAGGGTTTCTCTTCTATTGCAGCTCCATTGACTAGATTGACTCAGAATAATGCCCCGTTTCAATGGTCTGACAAGTGTGAGGCGAGCTTTCAGAAGCTCAAGACAGCATTGACCTCAACACCAGTTCTAGTATTGCCTTCCGATTCTGGGATGTACACAGTATATTGCGACGCTTCACGCGTTGGCTTGGGGTGTGTATTGATGCAGAAGGGGAGAGTTATTGCTTATGCTTCACGCCAGCTGAAGGTTCATGAGAAGAATTACCCGTGCACGATTTGGAGTTGGCGGCGATTGTTCACGCTCTTAATATTTGGAGGCACTACTTGTATGGAGTGTCCTGTGAGGTTTATACAGACCACCGTAGCTTGCAGCACTTGTTCAAGCAGAAGGATCTTAATTTGAGGCAGCGCAAATGGCTTGAGTTGTTGAAATATTATGATATCACCATTATTTATCACCCGGGCAAGGCAAATGTGGTAGCAGATGCTTTGAGCAGGAAGGCGGAGAGTATGGTAGCTTGGCTTATATTGCAGCAGATGAGAGACCTTTAGCCTTGGACATTCAGTCCTTGGCCAATAGCCTAGTGAGGTTAGACCTTTCAGAGCCTCGCCGAATTTTAGCACATGTGGTTGCTCAGTCTTTGTTATTGGGGGAGGTTAAGGCCCGACAGTTCTATGATCCGTGCTTAGCAGAGCTTCGGGAGACAGTGGTTCAGGGTAGGTCCAAGGAGGCTACTATTGGCGAGGATGGTGTTCTGAGACTTCACGGCCGCTTATGTGTTCCTAATGTTGATGGCCTGAGGGAGAGGATTCTAGAGGAGGCACACATTTCTCGGTATTCTATTCATCCTGGTGCTATGAAGATGTACCAAGACTTGAAGCAACATTACTGGTGGAGGCGGATGAAGAAGGACATTGTGGAGTATGTGACTAGGTTTCTCAATTGCCAGCAGGTGAAGTATGAGCACCAGAGGCCAGGGGCCTACTTCAGCAGATGCCCATCCCTGAGTGGAAATGGGAGCGCATCGCTATGGACTTCGTGGTTGGGTTGCCTCGGACTTTGCGGAAAGTTGACGCGGTTTGAGTCATTGTGGATAGATTGACCAAATCGGCGCATTTCATTTCAGTAGCTACTACATATACTTCCGAGAGGTTGGCCCAGATCTACATTCGGGAGATAGTCCGGTTGCATGGTGTGCCAGTATCCATTATATCAGATTGAGGTCCTCAGTTCACCTCGCACTTCTGGAGAGCATTGCATAGTGAGATGGGCACCCAGATAGACCTCAGCATAAAATTTCACCCTCATATTGATGGTCAGTCGGAGCGTACAGTTCAGATATTGGAGGACATGCTCAGGGCATGTGTGATTGTCTTCGGAGGTCAGTGGGACCAGTTCTTGCCTTTGGCCGAGTTTGCTTATAATAATAGTTATCAGCCCAACATTGAGATGGAACCATTTGAGGCTTTGTATAGTCGGCGATGTCGTTCTCCTATCAGGTGATTTGAGCCTGGCGAGGCTAAGTTATATGGCACCGACCTGGTGAGGGATGCCTTGGAGAAAGTGAAGTTGATTCAGGAGAGGCTCCGCACAACACAGTCCAGACAGAAGAGTTACGCGGATCAGAGGGCGCGTGAGGTATCATTTATGGAAGGAGATAGGGTCTTGTTGAAAGTCTCGCCTATGAAGGGTATTATGAGGTTTGGGAAGAAGGGCAATCTGATCCCGAGGTTTATAGGTCCATTCTAGGTGTTGAGGCGAGTTGGGGAGGTTGCTTATGAGCTGGTCTTGCCTCCTAGTTTATCAGGAGTTCATCCAACTTTTCATGTGTCCATGCTCCAGAGGTACCACGCCGACTTCTCTCACGTGGTTGATTTCAGCACTATTCAGTTGGATGAGAGGTTGGGCTACGAGGAGGAGCCAATTGCTATTATTGATAGACAGGACCGCCGGTTGAGGTCCAAGAGAGTTTCTGCCGTAAAGGTCCAGTGGAAGGGCCATCCAGTTGAGGAGGCGACCTAGGAGTCCGAGGAGGACATGCGAAGCAGATATCTACACGTATTCAGCACTTCAGGTATGATTCTAGACCCGTTCGAGGACGAACATTTATTTAATAGATGGAGAATGTAACGACCCGACCTGTCGTTTTGCGTTATCGGACCCCGTTCCCCCAAATGAAACTTCCCATAGAGGCTTCTTATGATTTATGACTTTCGGGGACTGGTGGTTCGGGATTAGGAGGTGTTTAGAGTGCTATAGGAACAAATGGTTCCTTAAGGTTGGCCTTTAAGGCCAAGTTTGAATTCGGTCAACATTTTTGGCAAACGACCTCAGAATCGAGTTTCATCGGTTCCGGTAGCTTCGTGTGATGATTTTAGACCTGGGCGTATGCTCGGAATGGGTTTTTGATGACCCGGGAGCGTTTCGGCGCCCAATATTGAAATAAGAAGTTCCTTAAGTTCCTATTGTGGTTTTGGACGTGTTTTCGTGTTATCGAGGTCCGAACGGAATTTCGAGACCGGGAATAGTTCCGTTATGTTAGTTATGACTTGCCTGCAAAATTTGGTGTCATTCCAAGTAGTATAGGTCGGTTCGACGCGTTGTTGGAAAAATCTAGAAAACTTAAAGTTCCTAAGTTTGGTTCTTGGGGTTTTGAGGTGTGATTTTGAGTTTTAGCATTGTTTTTGGTGTTCTGAAGGCTCGAGCGAGTCCGTATTATGATTTGGGACTTGTTGGTATATTTGGACGAGGGCTCGGGTGGGCTCAGGTCTCCCCGAGTACCCAACGGGGCTCAAACCCAGCTAAAATAGCTGCTGGTGCACCCGATTTGGTGTGACCGCAGGTACGGTTGCCCAATCGCAGGTGCGGGACTGCTCCTGCGGTCCCAAGCATCGCAGGTGCGACCCCAGGTGAGGTCCCCCTTTCTCCCAGGTGCGGACAAAAGTCCGTAGGAGCGGAACCGCTGGTGCGGCCATCCCTCCGCAGGTGCGAACTCAGACCTTCCTGTCCAGTTCCGCAGGTGCGAGCCCCACCTCGCAGGCGCGAGACCGCAGGTGTGGTCCCTGAGCCGCAGGTGCAGAATCTCTATAGGCCAGGCAGTATATATTCTTTGAAACTCGAGATTTCACCCCATTCATTCATTTTCCTCCACTATTAGAGTCTTGTGCGCTTGGGGAGAGCTCACCACAACCTAACTACTGTCAAGGTAAGTTAATTCCATTTCAACACTAGTTTAATTCATGATCTTCTAGCTAAATTAACTACTAAATCATTGAAAAGTCAAGAATTGGGTAGTAATTTAGGGTTCTTGAGAAATTGGTGAATTACCCATTTATTGCCATAAATTCAAGTAGAAATCATATATTAACGGTCCTTAGGCTTCGGGTGAGCGATTCCTCCGAGAGTTTTCAGAATTTGAGCGTGCGGGCCCGGGATTGGATTTTGGGATCTTCAATAATGTTAAATTATTGAATAAATAGGATAATTTCCCTACTTTGGTCATGCATTGATGTCATTATACCATATTTGGCTAGTTGTGAGTCCTCGGGTATAGAGTTCAGAGTTCGGGCGCATCCTTGGTGCGATGGGTAGATTCGACACGAGGTGAGTCTCCTTTCTAACCTTGTAAGGGGGAATCGTCCCCCCCAGGTGATTTAAATGCTATATGTGATAATTTGTGGGGCCTACATACGAATAAAATGACGAGAGTCCGTACATAGCGACTATTGGTATTATGTCCGGGTAGTTAGGCGCACATCATGCCTTGTGTTTTACTAGATATGAACTATATGCGTAATGAATTAACGTTACATGTTGCTTATGTCCCCGAAGTTATGAAATTTGAGAAAAACTTTTAAGAAATTGTTCATGGAAAAGTATTCTCTTTTAAAAAGGAATAATGTATGTGCATGTGACCGCTTCGCAATTTACATTCCGCGAGCGGAGTGTGATTTCCCCCACTCTTATGGGAACGGGCCGTACGCCACGGAGGATTGAGAGATGCACTTTTGGTACGGTCCGTTCGATCCTCGGCAGTGCATACAGAGGGATTGAGAGATGCACTTTTGGTACGGGCCGTTCGATCCTCGGCAGTGCATAGAGAGGTTGAGAGATGCACTTTTGGTACGGGCCGTTCGATCCTCGACAATGCATAAAGAGGTTGAGAGATGCACTTTTGGTACGGGCTGTTCGATCCTCGGCAGTGCATAGATGTGAGTACTTTGTGGAGAGGTGCACTTTTGGTACGGGCCGTTCGATCCTTGGTTGTGCACGGGCAGGACTATCTTATGACTCTGGCCGGTTGTCCTTACCCTGTATGCGTATGATTTATTTGTTACTAAATTCATGGATATTGATCTAACAGATATTTGGGGAAAAAGTGAAGTGGGAAGTTGTTTTATTTATTCCCAGTATTCTTCCTGGATTTCAGTTACTTACATATATACTTGTTGCTTCACTGTCTTTAAATGCCTACTGTTTCCATTACATTCTGTTAAATTATACTGTTGGACCTTAGTGAGTGTCATGTCGACCTCTCGTCACTACCTCTTCGAGGTTAGGCGGGATACTCACTGGGTAAATATATATTTATGTACTCGTGCTGCACTTCTGTACTAAATTGTACAGGTTCTGAGGCTGGTGCTTCTGGTTATCCGACCGGAGCTTGACATATATTCTGGACCTGACTCCACGGTGAGCTGCATCCCTTGACGATTCTGAGTAGTGATATAGAGTTATCTTTTGTTTATTTCTGCCTACTCTCAGACAATAGTACAATTTGTATCATCTTTTGTATATTCTACTAGTTCGCCTGTTGACTTGTGACACTAGTTCCTGGCACGCACATAGTAGACTCTTTATTTTGGGATTGTATATATTGGATCATGATCATTGTGGCTGTATTTACTTAAGTTGGTTAATGTTTCCGCTTTTATTTAAATGATCTAAGCTTAAAACTTTGGGAATATGTGGGGTTCGTATGTTAAATAAGGATAATCTCACTAGTAAACAACTGTTGGCTTGCCTGACTCTGGTGTTGGGCGCCATCACGACCTGTGTTGGATTTTGGGTCGTGACAGATAGCTTCAAGTACGTTGGGTCGGTGATTCAGGGGAACGGAAAGATCAACAAGGACGTCACTCATCGTATAGGGGCGGGATGGATGAAATGGAGGCTTGCATCTGGAGTCTTGTGTAACAAGAAAATGCCACCGATACTCAAAGGTAAGTTTTATAGAGCCATTATCAGACCATCAATGTTGTATGGGGCAGAGTGTTGACCGGTTAAGAACTCCCATATTCAAAGGATGAAGGTAGCAGAGGTGAGGATGGTGAGGTGGATGTGCGGGCACACTAGGATAGACAAGGTTAGGAATTAAGATATTTGGGAGAAGGTGAGGATGGCCCCGCCGTGGATGATGAGGCTCAGATAGTTCGGGCACGCGCGGAGGAAAAGCCTTGATGCTCCAGTGAGGAGGTGTGAGAGGTTGGCTGTGGTGGGTATGAGAAGAGGTAGTGGGCGGCATAAGAAGTATTGGGGAGAGGTGATCAAGCAAGACATTACTCGACTGCAGATTTCCGAGGACATGACCCTTGATAGGAAGGTTTTGGAGGACAAGCATTAAGGTTTAGGCTAGGGGTAGCAGAGCTTTCCTTACTTCATACCCGGGGTGAGGCGGTGTTGGTTAGGGCTGATCTTAGATGGCTTGCGATTTATGTTGAGTCCACACTATCCTTGCTGTTTATCTTAGCCCCGGGCCTTAGATACTAGCTACCGTTATTGGATATCATTTATCTTTTGATTTTTATGCTTCTGTTACTATTCCTACGGTTTCTATTTTAGTTACTAATGAATTGTCTTTTCTTGTTTTCTGCTGAAGTTACTAATAAATTGTCATTTCTTGTTTTTATTTCCGCATTCCTAAGCCGAGGGTATATTGGAAACAATCTCTCTACCCTATCGGGGTAGAGGTAGGGTCCGCATACACATTATCCTCCCCAGACCCCACTTTGTGAGATTTTAATGAGTAGTTGTTGTTGCTATTAGCATCTAATTTGACTTTTATGCCCTCTTTATTACAGAAAGTCTCTCATATAAGAGGTGGCCTGTTGCGGGGTACATTGGTAATTACGCTGGTCTTAATCAATGTTCCATAGAAAAATGCGTTGCTACTTAAGTAACTACTAGTGCTTTTCACTCTCCAAAACAGTCGTTTCAACTTTCAAAGCTTCTCTCCATTTTGATTCCAGTTTTCTCACTCTTTGCTTTATTTCTGAGTTCTAGTGAGTTTCCTTTGCTATATTCCGAGTTTTACTGAAATTTCTTTGCTGTATTTATGATTTTTAGTGAGTTTTCGTTGATGTATTTCTGAGTTTTAGTGAAATTTCTTTGCTGTATTTCTGATTTTTAGTGAGTTTCGTTGATGTATTTCTCAGTTTTAGTGAGTGTTTGTTGCTGTATGTTTGAGTTCTGGTGAGTTTTCTCTCCATTCTTTCATTTTTTTTTTAATTTTATGAAATGCTCATTCCTTCTTCGTTTGTTACCACCTGTTTGTTTGTAATGGGAATTTAGTGATTATCCTGTGGTTATTACTGTTGTTTGTGGATAGTTTTTCTTGCTTGGTTTTGTACATCCATGTCTATTAACTTGTTTGATCACGCTTGGGAAGCCAAAAAGGCCTTTCTAAAAATGTAAAAAAAAATACTTATTTTAGAGAGTGAGATATTTGGCCAAACTTTAGGAAAAGAATCACAAATTATTATTCTAATATTGGCAAATATATATTTCAAATTTATTAGCCAAACACAAAATTCTACTTTTAAAAAATATTTTTTCGAAAAGTATTTTGCAAAATAAATATTTTTTAAGCTTGACCAAATATGCTACTCCATTAAAATTGAATATGCATATATGAAAATAGTGTACATAAATAGGTGCATATTTAGAATATATATATGTTTCATAATTTTGACTGCTTAAGATAAGTAATTTAAAGCTGAATTGAGCTCCTTGGAGGAGACTATTGGAAGTGGAAATGGAGCTAAAAAAAGAAAAACCAATATTGTTTTTTTTGTGTGTGTATGTGTTTTTTTTCCTTTCTCTGTATTTTTATTACCGTTTCTATACGATAGTAAATGTTCATGATGTTTATTTTTCTTTTGGCTGAAACCCCAACTCCCTAAAGACTAAAGAGCATAATAAGAGAATCTAGAGTCAAATGACGAGACATTGATTCTTTGGGTGGTTCCAGGTTTAGAGAATCACATTAGGTTTTAATATATACTTTTAGTTGCTTTGGGAGCCAACGTATACTGGTTCATTGATCCATTTTAATGAATGTGTTTACCATTTTTTTTTTTTTTACTTTGGGACTAGAGGCATATCTATGATTTAAACTTAATGGATTCAACTTTACATTGAACTCGTTGTAATATTAAAATTATGAGTTAAGATCTAATAGTTGTTGAGATTATAATAGGCTTTTTGTTGAGGTTGATAGTTAGAAGTAGTTATACAACTGTGTGCAAACTGTTAATGAGCTGGTATTAGTGTAAGATTAAGTTAACAAATTAGTTAGTTAGTTAGCCATGTGTATAAATAGGGAGTTTTATTTTCATTTCCTGATTTTGTAGTTCAGAATTGATTCAGTGAGAATGCATTTCTCTTCCTTCTCTCTCGTCTCATTTCCTCTTCTGCTTATCCCCATAGCTGGCCTCCATTAACATGGTATCAGAGCTTCAGCGAAGTTACCTGGTTTAGCAATTAGGAGAAGTCTGCTGCAAAGAGAAGTAAGTAGAAAATTCTCACAAATTGAGCTCGAATTCGAATATGTGATCTACGACGATAATTTCTTTGTGATTGAATCTTGATTCACTGAAAACTTCAATATCAATTGTTGTTTTTTAAAGACCTGCCAATTGATTACTACAATGACTATCGAAGAAACTGCTTCCTCTGCCCCAGCCACTCCAACACTACATGATCAAAATGTAGACCTAGTTCACCACAATCACCCTCTTTATATCCACCCGTCTGATACACAAGGTGCAATTCTCATGTCAATTCAACCTCGTGGTTCTGAGAATTATTCATTGTGGAGTAGATCTATGAAAATTGTGTTGCATGGTAAAAACAAGTTAGATTTTGTGTTAGCAACCTGTAGAAAGCACATGTTTGATCCAGGCCTACATGAGCTACGCGATAGGTGTAATGCTATTGTGTTGGCTTGGATAATGAACAATGTGGATCCAAATTTACTTAGTTATGTGATATACGCTTCTGATGCTCACAAGGTTTGGGAAGACCTTCGTGAAAGGTTTGATAAGGTCAATGCATCTAGATCCTTCTACTTGCACAAAGAAATTGGGAAGCTAACACAAGGTCTATTATCTGTGTCTGAATATTTTTCAAAACTTAGAGAATTGTGGGATGAATATGAGGCTTTAGTTTCTCCTCCTTCGTGCTTTTTCCAGAATCTAAACAAAATGCAGAACATTATCAACTTCAAAAGTTGTATCAATTTCTTACTAGGCTAAATAATACTTTTGATAATGCTAAAGATCAGATTATCATGACTAGACCAAAACCTAATATAAACCAGGCGTATGCAATGATCATTAATGTGGAAAGTCAGAGAAGAAGCAATGCTACTGTTGGTGTTGGTGATCCTACAACTCTACTGAGTAACAGAGCCCCTACTGGTGGTTACAATCATGGCAATAAGCCCGGGAACAACTTTGGAAAGTCATATCTTCAGTGTGACTTCTGCCATATTAAAGGCCACACTAGAGACAATTGTTATAAACTTCATGGTTATCCCGTTGATTTTAGAGGCAGGAAAGAAGGGGGAGGTACTCCTGATTCCAAAGGTGCATATGCACACACTTCCAGCGTAGCATTTGATTCATCCAACCAACAAGGAGGTGCTGCTAATGTGGTTCCATCGTATGGTTCAGCAAGTGATAGCTCTTCAACAACAACATGTGCCTCTTCAGCACCTTTCTTTACTCAGGATCAATACAATCAGACCTACAAATTTTGAACAAAGGAAAATAGGTTGAAACTATGGCTAATTTTGCAACAATGAATACTACAGGTACCATAACAACTCTCATGTCTCATCTAGTGAGCAATAGTTGGATTATAGATACAAGTGCTACTAATCATATGGCTCACAACCTGAATCTACTGAGCAACATTAGGAAATTATCATATAGTGATCAAAACTCAGTTCAACTTCCTAATGGTGAAAAGGCTATTATCAGCTACACTGGTGATCTATCGTTGTTTAAGGATAAATCAGTACATCATGTACTTTATATTCCAGAGTTCAAGTTTAATTTGATGTCAGTGTCAAAAATCACAAAAGAGCTAAGATGTCTGGTAGCTTTCTTTCCTGACTTCTACATATTTCAGAAGCTCTTCACTGGGAAGGTGATGTGGATTGGTAAAGAGGAGCACGGTCTCTACATTTTGAAGCCCAAAGAACAAGATGTTCCGAAGAAGCTATCACACTAAGCCAATCCCTTCTAGTCCTCGTGTAAATACTACTGTTAGTGAGTCCCAAACAAATAATGCTAGTATTGAAAATAAGAATTTTACTGAGTATTTAGATGAGATTGTCTTGAGGAATAAGAGGTTAGTTCATGCACCTTTAAGAGTTCTAATAAGATAGAAAGTCTGCCTAATGTTCAGTTGAAGGAGCATTTCTGTACAATTTGTCCTGTT
The DNA here is from genome assembly GCA_005239525.1 of Nicotiana knightiana. Taxonomy (NCBI): domain Eukaryota; kingdom Viridiplantae; phylum Streptophyta; class Magnoliopsida; order Solanales; family Solanaceae; genus Nicotiana; species Nicotiana knightiana. The sequence goes on along the minus strand of ML414468.1, from coordinate 7,973 downwards.
GCTAAGCAAATAAGAATTTCTTTTTCTTCCAGTAATACATGTTCTAGTAATGCATTTGATATCATACATGCTGATGTATAGGGGCCATACAGAGTACTACTCATAATAGTATGAGGTATTTTATGACTTTAGTGGGTGACTCTTCAAGGTTTATCTGGATTTTTTTAATGAATGACAAGGAAAAATCTATTGTGATTTTGAGAAATTTTCTATTATTAGTCAAAAATCAGTTTCACTACAGTGTCAAGTGTCTGAGGTCAGACAATGGTACTGAATTCTTTAACAACCAAGTCACAGGACTTCTACAAGAACATGTCATAGTTCATCAAAGTTCTTGTGTATACACTCCTCAACAAAATGGCAGAGTTGAAAGAATACATAGATCTATTCTTGATATGGATAGAGCTTTAAGGTTTCAAGCTTGTGTTCCCCTAAAATTTTGGGGAGAATGTGTTACTACTGTTGTGTACATTCTGAATAGGCTACCTACCACTGTACTGAAGGGTTTGTCTCCTTTTGAAAAGCTTTTTCATAAGTCTCCTTCTTTACATCTCAGAGTATTTGGGAGTCTGTGTTATACAACTAATATGAAGAAAACAGATAAGTTCTGCCCTAGAGCTATTCCTGCTGTTCGTCTAGGCTATTCCTCTATCCAGAAGGGTTATGTTCTGCATGACTTGAGCTCTCAACTCTTCTTTGTTAGCAGTGACACTATGCTCAGACAATACATTTTTCAATTCAAACATCTACATACCACCCCATCTCCTTTGTTTCCAGTTCTAGAGTTCAGAGATGCTGAGTGTCCTGATCTGCATACTCTTCACTCCTTCAGTCCATCTACTACTCCATGTCCTTCTATGCCTTCCCTGAGTGAACAACTTATTCCATTATCCTCTTCTCCACCTACTACGGGTCATTCTTCCTCATCCTCTCTTCCTTCACCTGCTCATGATGATTTAAGGAGATCTTCTAGGATGACTAAACCTCCTACATGGATGGAAGATTATATAGCTGTAATGACTCGGCTGGTCGTTATAAGAATTTACGCCCCGATCCCCTATTAACTGTTTTCCCCAAGTCTATTTCTGCTAAATTGAATTGTCGGGACGTTCGGTTTTGAGTTTCAGAGAGTTTTGGGACACTTAGTCCCTAAATGAGAGCTTAGGTGTCGGAAAGTTGCCCGTAGTCGGAATAGTGTGAAGACGGCGTCAGAATGTAAGTCTGATGGTTCCTTAGCTCCGTTAGGTGATTTCTGGGTTGGGAGCGTGTTCGAAATTCATTTTGGAAGTCCGTAGCTCATTTAGGCTTGAAATGCCGAAGTTTGAATTTTTGAAGTTTCCAGTCCGATAGTGAGTTTTTGATCCGAGGGTCGGAATGGAATTTCGGAAGTTGCCCTAGTTCCGTCATGTCATTTGGGATGTGTGTGCAAAATTTGAGGTCATTCGGATGAGTTTAGACGTGTTTCGGCGTCAGATGTGAATTCTAGAATTTTCCTAAGTTCCTAGGCTTGAACCTATGCATAATCGATGATTTTGATGTTATGAGACATGTTTTTAAAGCTCGACCTAGTTCGAATAAGGTATTAGGGTCGGTTGGTGGTTTTGGTTGAGGTCCCCGGTGCCTCGGGGTTGTTTCGGATGCTTAACGGGAGAATTTGGGACTTATCTAATTGCTGAACCAGACCTCTTGTGGTGTTTTCGCACTTGCGAAGGTTTTATCACAGGTGCGGACACGCAGACGCAATAGGGATGATATCAAGTGCGATGGCGAGGGATTTGGCTAGTGGTCGCAGGTGCGACCTGAGTTCCGCAGGTGCGAAGCCGCAGGCGCGACCAAACGACCGCTGGTGCCACCCTAGTGGACTTAAGTGAATTCTGCACCTGCAATGCTTTTTTTCGCAGGTGCGGTGATCGGGACCGCAGGTGTGAGATCCTTGTGTGTTTATTCCAAAAATCTGAGGGTTTATTTCAGAAGTCAAAATAATCGTTTTAGAGCTCGGGAATTGGCGATTTTCAGTGGGTTTTGAAGAGAAGGATCATAGGTAACGTTTTCTAATCCTAATTCATTGTTATTCCATTAATCCCCGTTGTTTTCTTTGGTTTAATTATCAAAAATGGGGGAAAAACCATGGGAACTTGATGAACTTCCCCAAAACAAAATTCTGAGAATTTAAGGGGTTTTTGGCATCGGATATCGATGTTCCTGGTCGAGTGAGTTCGTGAGTGAATGGGTGTCCGAAAAATATAACTTTCACCCGATTCCGAGACGTGTGCCCGAGGGGAGTTTTGGTTATTTTACCTAATTTCGCGCCTTAGATTTGAATTATATAGTAGAATCAGTTGCTTGAGATGTTATTTACGATATGTAATTGTTTTGAATAGATTTGGGCCACTTGGAGTCGGATACTCGTGGAAAAAGTTTCGAGTTGATTTTGAGCCGGTTCGAGGTAAGTGGCTTGTCTAACCTTGTGTGGGGGACCTTTCCCCTTAGGATGTGATATTTGGTAATTGAATGCCTTGTACGTGAGGTGACGAGCGCGTACTTGTGCTAATTGTTGAAAATCCGTTTTTACTTTAAATATTTAGACTGAGTTTCTTCCTTGCTTGTTTTATTCTACTTGCAATTATAGTCTATGTTAGCTTAGAAAAGCATGCCTAGTTGCCCTAAATTGCCTCTTTGCTTAAGTTGCTTTAATTGTACTACGAGAAGCATGTTAGGTAGAAGTACTTGTTGCCTTGTATTTTTGCACTCTATTTCTGAATATCTTCTTGTTATGGCTGCGTATTTACATTGGGACTACAGATGTGGCCCCTTGTTTGTTTAGTTTGGGACTGCGGGTTAGATTCCCGATAGATCCCCATGCATATTTACTTTGGGACTGTGGGTTAGATTCCTGATATATCCCCCTGCATATTTACTTTGGGACTGCGGGTTCGATTCCCGATAGATTCCCCCTGCACATTGATAGCTGGACTACGAGACGGTATCCCGGGAGATCTTTCGGATATACACATATGATGGACTACGGGATGGTATCTCGGGAGATCCTTTGGATATACACATATGATGGACTGTGGGACGGTATCCCGGGAGATCCACTGGACAGTTGAGAAAAGGACTACAGGACGGTATCCTGGGAGATCCTCATTGTTACCATTGTTATTGAGCTGTACATATTCCGTGTTTATTCCGCTCTTTGTGTTTTCGGGTTATTGCCTTGTTTAACCTGTCTTATTTCACTGCTGTACTCATTATTACTGCCTGTTTTCACACTGTAAATTCCTATTATATTGTTTAACCTCAGTAGGGACCTGACCTTCCTCGTCACTACCCGACCGAGGTTAGGCTTGGCACTTACTGATTACCGCTGTGGTGTACTCAATCCCCTTCTACGCATGTTTTTTCATGTGCAGATCCAGGTACCTCTACCCAGACGCACTATCCCCGAGGTGGAGAGATCTAGCAGTGACTTCGAGGTACATCTGCCGCATCCGCAGACCGGGAGTCTCTATCTTATTCCAGCTTTAGTGGAAAGCTATTTCCTTCCTTACAGTTGTTTAGACGTTCTGGAGTTAGAGCAATGTATTACATTTCTGTTAGCCTGTGTTTCCTGTGAGTTTCTGGGTTTTGGGGTGATATTGTAGACTTCCGCATTATTGGGTTATATATTCCGAGCCACATTTATATACAGACTTTCTTTAGTTTTTCAGTTTTAATTAATTATTCCGCAAGTTATGTTGTTTTTCCCTATTGTTAGGCTTACCAAGTTATAGGGACTAGGTGCCATCACGACATGTTCACAGAGGGCAAACTAGGGTCGTGACAAATTGGTATCAGAGCTCTAGGTTCATAGGAGTCACGGAACACATGCCGGTTTATTAGAGTCTCGCTGATCGGTACAGAGATGTCTATACTTATCTACGAGGGGCTATGTAACTCTTTAGGAAAAATCTTTACTTCATTTGATTTCCTTGTCGTGCGATATTTTTTTGACATCAATTCTAAACCTCTACTTCTATTCTATCACAGATGGCAAGCAAATGTGCTACTCGGGACAATCAGGCACCCGCGCCCCCTACTGCAGCCGTCAGAGGCCGGGGCCGAGGTAGAGGACAAGGAAGCGCACGTGGTGCAACGAGAGCACCTGCGCGAGCTGCCGCCGAGGTACCACCAGAAGATCCAGCCGAAGTCCAGGCACCTGACACGCCTACTGCCACTACTACTCCAGCCCTTCAGGAGACGTTAGCTCAGTTCATGTCTATGTACACCACTCTGGCTCAGGCAGGGTTGCTTCCCCTTGCTGCAGCCACATCCCAGGCCGGGGGAGGAGCACAGACTCCCGCCGCCCGCACTACTGAGCAACGAGTGCATGTGGAGCAAGTCCCAGAGATCATTCCTGTACTGCCTGTAGTTCCAGTTCAGCCCGAGGATGGGTCAGCTGCTTCAGAGGACGAGCAGCGGAGACTTGAGAGGTTCAAGAATTATGATCCTCCGATATTCAGTGGACTAGCATCAGACGATGCCTTGGAGTTTCTAAAGGAGTGCCACCGTATTCTTCGCACTATGGGCATAGCCGGATCTAGTGGGGTTTCCTTTACTACCTTCCAGCTTCGCGGAGCCGCCTATGATTGGTGGCGCACATATGAGTTAGACAGTCCAGACGAGGCTGCCTCACTGACCTGGGCCCAGTTCTCAGATATGTTCCTGAGAGAGTTTGTTCCTCAGAGCCTCAGGGGCGCATGGCACGTAGAGTTTGAACATTTGCGCCAGGTGCTATGACAGTTTCAGAGTATGCTATCCGTTACACCAGATTGGCTAGGCATGCACCGGCTTTGGTTGCTACTGTCCGCGAGAGGGTGCTGGTTCATTGAGGGTCTTATCCCACCCATCATATCTAGCATGGATCGAGAGTTGGAGATGGGCATTCCTTATCAGCAGGTAGTGAGCATTGCTAGGAGGATCGAGGGTATGCTCGCTAGGGAGCGAGAGGAGAGAGAGGCCAAGAGGTCTCGAGAGTCGGGCCACTACTCTGGTGCCCGTACCCCAACAGCAAGTCGACATGGTAGGGGTTATATGGGACGCCCCGTTCATTCAGCTCTTCCAGCACCAGCGGTACCCCAGTTCCACCTAGGCCTCAGGAGCCTTACTACGCACCTCCAGTTTCTAGCGCGCTTCCTGCGCCGGGTGCTTTAAGAGGTCAGTCTGGCAGACCTGGCCCTAGACAGCCACAACCACCACGTCCTCTTAGAGCTTGTTTCGAGTGTGGCGATACACGCTATATGGTTAGGGACTGCCCCAGACTTGGTAGGGATACATTTTCACAGACTTTTCAGCCATAGAGTGCTCAGCAGAGTTCTTAGGCCATGATCACAACTCCAGCTGCCATCCCATCTTCCCAGCCAGCTAGGGGCGGAGGTCAGGGAGGTAGCGGTCGCCCTCGAGGGGGAGGCCAGGCCGGATATTATGCTATTCCTGCTCGTACCGAGGATGTTGCCTCCGATTATGTTATTACAGGTATTATACTGGTTTGTCACAGAGATGCATCGGTTCTATTCGATCCAGGCTCCACGTATTCTTATGTGTCTTCTTATTTTGCTTTGCATTTGGGTATAGCCCGAGATTATTTGAGTTCTCCTGTTTATGTTTCTACTCCTATGGGGGATTCCCTTGTTGTGGACAACATTTATCGGTCGTGTTTGGTTACTATTCGTGGTTTTGAGACCAGTGCAGATTTATTGTTACTCAATATGGTGGGTTTTGATATTATCTTGGGCATGGACTGTTGTCGCCCCATTATGCTATTCTTGATTATCACGCCAAGACCGTGACGCTGGCTATGCCAGGTATTCCGCATGTTGAGTGGAGTGGTACCTTAGATCACACTCCCAGTAGAGTTATCTCTTTCCTTAAAGCTCACCGTATGGTTGAGAAGGGGTGTGCCGCGTATTTAGCTTATGTGAGAGATGTCAGTGTTGATATCCCTTCTGTTGATTCCGTTCCAGTGGTACGGGATTATCCTAATGTGTTTCCAGCTGATCTTCCGGGCATGCTGCCCGATAGAGACACTGATTTTGGCATTGATTTGTTGCCGGGTACTCATCCCATTTCCATTCCTCCGTACCGTATGGCTCCTCCTAAGTTAAAGGAGTTGAAGGATCAGTTACAAGAATTGCTTAATAAGGGTTTTATTTGACCCAGTGTTTCACCTTGGGGTGCTCCTGTCTTGTTTGTGAAGAAAAAGGATGGTTCTATGCGCATGTGTATCGATTATCGCCAGTTGAACAGGGTTACAGTGAAGAACCATTATCCCTTACCTCGTATTGATGATCTATTTGACCAGCTTCAGGGCGCACAAGTATTTTCTAAGATTGATTTGCGCTCAGGTTACCATCAATTGAAGATTCGGGATCCGGATATCCCGAAGACTGCCTTCAGGACTCGGTATGGCCATTACGAGTTTCTAGTTATGTCATTTGGGCTGACTAATGACCCAGCAACATTTATGCATTTGATGCACAATGTGTTCAGGCCATATCTCGACTCGTTCGTCATTGTTTTCATAGATGATATTCTTGTTTACTCCCGGAGTCGGGAAGATCATGAGAAGCACCTGAGGACAGCGCTTCAGACCCTGAGAGAGAAGAAGTTGTATGCAAAGTTCGCAAAATGTGAGTTTTGGTTGAGTTCTGTGGCATTCTTAGGCCACGTAGTATCGAGTGAGGGCATTCAGGTGGATCCGAAGAAGGTAGAGGCTGTGTAGAGTTGGCCCAGGCCGTCCGTAGTTACAGAGATTCGCAATTTCCTTGGCTTGGCGGGCTACTACCGTCGTTTTGTGGAGGGATTTTCATCGATTGGNCAACTTTGACTACAGCCCCAATCTTGATATTGCCTACTGGTTCGGGGTCTTATACAGTTTATTGTGATGCCTCACGAGTCGGCCTTGGAGCGGTGTTGATGCAGAACGGTAGGGTGATTGCCTACGCGTCCATAAATTTGAAGATACATGAGAAGAATTACCCTGCGCATGACCTTGAGTTAGCTGCCATTGTTCATGCCTTGAAGATTTGGCGTCATTATTTGTACGGTGTGCCTTGTGAGATTTATACTGACCACCGAAGTTTGCAGCACATATTCAGGAAGAAGGATCTAAATTTGCGCCAGCGTAGATGGTTAGAGTTGCTAAAGGACTATGGCATACTATATTATACCACCCAGGGAAGGCCAATGTGGTGGCCAATGCCTTGAGTCACCGGGCGGAGAGTTTGGGGAGTTTGGCATACCTTCATGCAGCTGAGAGGCCTCTAGCCTTAGATGTTCAGTCCTTAGCCAGTCAGTTCGTGAGATTGAATCTTTCTAAGATGGGCTTCGGGAGTTGATTCTTGAGGAGGCCCATAGTTCGCGGTATTCCATCCATCCGGGTACCACGAAGATTTACCAGGATCTGAGACAACACTATTGGTGGCGAATAATGAAGAAGGATATAGCAGGGTTTGTAGTCAAGTTTCTCAACTATCAGCAGGTCAAATGTGAGCATCAGAGACCGGGAGGGTTACTTCAGCAGATTGATCTTCTAGAGTGGAAGTGGGAGCGGATCACCATGGACTTTGTGGTTGGACTTCCTCGGACTTTGAGGAAGCATGATGCTATTTGGGCGATTGTGGATCGGCTGACTAAATCATCCCATTTCATTCTGGTACTGACTACTTATTCATCGGAGCGATTGGCGGAGATTTATATCTGGGATATTGTTCGTCTACATGGTATGCCAGTTTCTATTATTTCAGACAGAGGTACTCAGTTCACTTCACGATTCTGGAGAGCCGTTCAGCAGGAGTTAGGTACCAGGGTGGAGTTGAGCACAACATTTCACCCCTAGACGGACGGACAGTCCGAGCGCACTATTTAGATTATTGAGGATATGCTCCGTGCGTGTGTGATTGAGTTTGGAGGGTCTTGGGATCAGTTCTTTCCAT